>CAJDSM010030782.1:3173-13396 GCA_903981925.1 Ostrea lurida
TAAATACCTTTGTTATGTAAAGGCAAAGAGAAACGATCCAGCATCGATCAAATCTCGAGTCACGAAATAGAATAAAAAAAGGTTGGCAAACATGGACCCTGGACACACCAGAAGTGGGATTAGGTGCCTCAGGAGGAGGTAAGCATCCTCTTGCTTGACCCAGGCACAGCCAGCCGTGAGGCCATAGTCTTGTCAGATAAAACGGACGATCGTATAGTAAATCAAGTGTATCATACATCATATTAGGTGGAAAACGGCCCCCAGCTTAACAATCGGCTAATGAAAACAAATCAGAACAGCATATTGATAATGGTAGGTCATTACTGGAAAACTAAATGTTATTAACGACCATATAAATCTTACGAAATCTTTGCTTTAAAACTACTGTATGAAACCCCAACATAAGCAAGACAAAATACAAAGATAAGACTTAGGAAAATCTGTCATAACGTAACAATGATTCACGTGATTGGTTGATTGACTTGATCACGCTTCTGTTGCTTAATCGATTCACCATGACGTCAAGGAATGACATCACGAATACAGTGCGACTCCTGATCGTTATGTATTAGTGCTCCGCATATTGCTACGCGTGGATACTAATTCAGAATCTCCTTCCAAATTACTAATAATCGGTGCAAATGCTATACAGGGGTAATCCCTAACAGAGCAATCTGCGATTCATCATGGACACATTGTATCGAGGTGCTCATCAATTTTATTCGCGACTTATGGTGTCAGTTAATGTTCAAGGCGTGTTTTATAGTAAGAAGAAAATGGTGATGTACAATAGTTGTTTTGTGAATTTTTAAAAATGTCATAATAATAAGATGTGCAGGATGAGTCGTAGCAACAGTACAATTATTTAGTGGTCAATATTCCAAGTTTTTTTTGTGTTATGGATTGTATTGCATCTTCAATTAGATAATCATATTAAAATACGACATATGGCACATGCCTACTCATATACTATAGGCGGGTCTTTTTATGATTATTATGTAAGAGTGCAAGAAACTGTGTACATCCACACTGTATGAGCTCCCTGTTGAGGTGGGCTCTCTGGCAGTATTCACCTGTACTGCTCATAGTGAAACATGGGAGATATAGCATATACGATTCAGTCATATGCCATCTTCAGAAATAACCACTAATCAACACTCATGCAGTTGTTCTAAGAATAATTTGAAAACTCAGTATTTGATATACTGAGACTGGCGTTGAGACATTAACTACATAGAAATCGTCGCACAATTATTATATATGTTAAAATTACTGGAGACACCAAGAATCGGAAGAGTTTAACGGTCAAATATGCTTAGAAAATCATTAGTGTGAAAATGTTAAAAAATCAGGGAATTGAGGTCCTCTGGTCTTATGGGAAACTCATACATGCCTTCGGGTAAAATGACTAAGCGTGTATCAAATTGTATCGTCTATAAGAAAATTATTATATGTTAATCTTTTACCAAAATGCTATTGTATATTGTGAGCCAAGTGTACAAGTTAATGCATGATGAAATGGTGATATATTAAAAAACTCTCTGGAATACGTCCGGCTTACTGTGTAGGAATGTGAATATATAACAAATGGATAGGTTACAACAAAAGGTTTGATTTTGTTCGTTCCATTTGTCTGACTTCACGTGTTTTTGCTGAACCATATAATTTGAAAACTAAACTATGGTATGGTGTGAAGTCTATTTGAGCTGCTCTCTGATCTACTCATCATAGTGTCAGTATAATCACCCAATATAAAACCATAGTGATAAGTAGTATTGGAGAGTAATTAAACGAATGAAACTCTCATAAGTCCCGAGAAGGGGTACAGCCATCTATGCCGTTGGATCACTGTATAAGGCGACACCACTCTTTCTTTTATTATTGATATGTTTTATATATTCACAATTGACGATGATCCTAAATAATAAATAAAACTAGTGATGGAGTGTTTAATGAAGAAGCATATACAAATTTCAAGACTGTTAACACCTTATTCTTTTAAAGTCCTTATTTTCGATAGTCTCAAGTCTTTCGATGAAAAAGGTCAAAAAGTGATAATTAAATACAAAAAAGATGGACGAGAGGCAAAACATAATATATAGAGCTTCCTACAAAATCATGCATGATAACGTTTATCATTATAGGTCAAGATTTCATGTCGGAGTTATCAGCTTCACAATAATGACATTATGTTGAGACTTTACATAATAAGAGTCTTATTTCTTCTTATATATCCCACCGGCAATCAGATGCGTAATCACAGATTACTCGCGTTTAATTGTGTCAAAAAAGGCGGTCTCATATCTCGTACGATGAAATCGCAGTTAATCGCTATGATCTGTGTATCGCTAAAGTAGAAGTGAACCCTAGTTATGTGTTGCGGGATCGGCAATTTCTGAAAAGCGGGATTTACACTTTCCGTACTGATGGATCAAGGGAATTATTTGTCTGTACTAACTCTCTAAAAGAGCCGATCATTTACTACGTCTGACTCTCTCTAGCTACTATAGTCATCCCAAGTGCTTAATATATACGTACGACGGTTTGGAGCGACTTTACATTAGATTGCCGTTCGATCACAATATTGATGGCCCACACACCTCCATTCATTTACGCTCGCGGGTGGGAGGTCGCCGCCACAAACCTTCCCCCCCACAGGCCTTGATCTCGAGTCCATCAGCAGCAGACAGATACATGTGTCAGACGGAGCCGAATGTGTCGAAATGCGGCATCATTTAGGGTTTATCAAAGTTAGCTTCATTGGACGCTCGCGCATCGGGCCAGGAATAATGCGACGTAATATGAAGATTCGTCACTCATCGCCTCCTCGATATTCGATATCATCCCATTGTGGTTTTCAGGGCCATCTGAGGAAGTACGGTAATCGGTTAATGATAGTCTTGTACCGTGCGCCGGGGGAATGGGGTTATTAGCGAACAGAGATTAGATTCTTAAAAAAATAATTGCTTTAATGTTTGTCACGGTTTCTGTTACTTTTCCTGGGAAGACAATCAGAATAGACAACACCATCGCCATGAACATTTTAAGTCAAGAGGCCTGTTAGAAGTAACTCTCCTGTCCGATCACGTATTGAGTCTTAGATTATGGACCTGTTCATGCATGTGCCGAAATTGCTAAAGTGGTTTGCGACCATAATCGTTTGATAATGTGCATAAGAAAGATAACTTTAACAGCCTGGCCTGGGACTCACGGAAATTCTATGTTTTAAAAAGAGGACGATTAATTTTGGAAAAGGGTCATAGAAAGAGATTAAGAGGTACTCATTACGGATTGTGTCATATAAAACACTGCCTTCAGGGTAGGGTGTTATGTGAAACAATGTATAGTATGGTAATGTAATATTGCGCGATACATCATATTTATCAATAGCACATTAGTATCTTCCATTAGTGATTGCAGGAACCTTCATTGGATTGGATTGCACCTACCACATAGAGTGTGAAGTTAAACTGCTGCCGGATACGAATTCTACAGATACGGAAGATCAACTACATGCAGTAACGGTGTACAGGTAACAATAACAGTTCTGATTCATGACACATTGATCTCTAATGGTGATTGCTATAGTCGTGTTGGCCTAAAAATAAGCAGATACTCGGGTGTTATGGCCAAAAAGGCACAAATAAGTTATGGCTCCGGACACAGATTCTTGTTATAAAAATTACTTGATACAATTATTGATACCTAACTCATATGAGATGCCAGAACGTACATAAGCATGGAAGGTCTCGACGAATTGATAAACGCGCTGACACCTTCTATCTCTGAGGATACGAAATATGGTTATGTCACCTCAAAGAAAAAAGAAGCATAGTAAGGCTCCCGAACCAAGAATTCTGCACAGGCATTCCATATATTAAGCCATTTTTATGTGAAGAGTTTAATGCTTTATGTGTAAACTTTTATCAGGATGATGTCTCTCACACAAAACGTGTTCTCCTATAAAGTTACACATTGATTTACAATTGTACCGTCGACAACTACACAGTTGACAGAATTGTCACTCCTACAGCCACTTATAGTTAGAAGTAACTACCATAATACATGTGAAAAGAATAACACCAACCTGAGAGTGGTAGGTGGACTATTGTTCCATCAAGCTTTCTTCACGTTAGAACGTAGATATCATAGTCATCTATAACAGTTGACATGTTACCCAGGAAATTCCTAATAGAGCGGGTGCCAGCAGACTAAGGATGGGGTTTCGTACCCCCAGCTGGTCCATGGGCCTGGTCGTGGCTTTGCCCCCTGGAAGCTTGAAGAAACTTTATAAGCGAGTAGATTCATGAGTCTCGTGGCAGCTTTATGTCCCCAGGAGCGTACGGACACCTAGTATGAGGGGTGTCAGTGATGCAAACCCACCCCCCCCCGGAAGTGGAGAGTTTTACTAGCATTTTCATCAGTTAATTGAAATATACCTAATTTTTTTTTGAGTTAGTCATACAGAATATGTTGTGGTTATAAATAAGGGCTGTGTATTTTTCAAACTCAAGAAATAATGTCGAACACAATCGGCGTTAGACACAGCGGTCCATCCATCAGAGGAATAGGTTGTATAGTCACAATACCACCCACGCCACCCAACTGCGCTAAACATTTATAAATTCAGCTACACCCCCCCCCCCCCCCTCCCCCGCCCTTCGCTCGTCACAAAAAATACGACCTCAATGATAGATCGTATTGAAATATGTGTAGGCCATCGTTATTGATTTCTCATCTTGATTTACAAACCCGTCATATCTACATGAACAGCACGAACATTTATAAATTAGTACAACCCTTTTAAATTGCCAGATCTTAGTTTGCATACAATCAAGATGACATTGTGGTGTGTATAACATCGAATGTCCCCTGTTATTCCAATTGTCCAGATGGGAGGGGCTTTTCCAGATAGGATTATGGCATATGTGAATATGAAAGGTTTATCCCTTACCATTCAAAATGTGGAAGGCACTAAATATTTAAAGTTGTTGAAAAATGTAGGTCAAAGTTCAAGGTCAAACATTTTTGTCCAGATATAAAGGAACTTGTACATTAAGGAATATACCATGTTAAAATGTATCGAGTCCTAACTCTTATCCTCTGCCGATTCAAACTGTTAATGGCTAATGTTAAGTTCTTGAAAAGTAGGTTCAAAGTATTTCAAACATCAAGTCAGGCAGAAAACGTTTATGTACTTACCTGAAAGGATCTCTTCTGTCATAAGAAACAACATCTTGACATTAACCAAAAAGCACCTATAAGTACTTTATCCATATTGGCCAAAAGTTATTTATAATTAAGGTTAAGTTTTTTGAAAAGTATGTCGCTTCAAAACTTTCAAAGGTCAGAGAGGTCAACTAATGTTTGGTAACCCACGGAGAAGTAACTGTCGTAAGAACACATGCATGATGAAAATATCTCAAGCCCTAGTACTTACATTTCAAAGTGTTAGTTAAGTAAGGTTAAGGTTTGAAAATGTAGGTCAAACTTCGTAAGCGTCAACAATGGTATGGTACCACGGAAAGTCTTTGTCAGAAGAACAATGCATGTGAAATACTCAAAGTCCTAGTATGACTTACACATTCAAAAGTTAAATAAAGGTGTAACGTTTTTCGAAAAGTAAGGCAACTTCAAGGTCAATCAATGTATCGGTTTACCCACGGAAGGTCTTGTGCAGAGAGGAAGACGATGCATTGTATTATCAAAGTCTAGTAGCTGTGACCCATTTCAAAATTTATATTAGGTTAAAGTTGTTAAAAAGTTGGTTCAAACTTCAAGGTTTAAGGTCAGGATAGTCCATCACAAATATTTGGATGCCCACGGAAAGTCATTGTCAATGAAGTAACAGACATGGAAGTATCAAGCCCTTGTTACTATACCATTTCAAATCTAGTCATAGCCGAGCGCGTTTAAGTTTCAGACAGAGAAGGACTCAGAATGATCGAACAGGGACAATTAACTAATAATTTGCCCCCCGATCTCTCGATCACCGGAGGTCATAAAAACTCAACATCTTGAGTATTACACGACGTGTGTTAGACTGTTTTTAGATTAGTTTATTTCAATTGTCCAGAATGCTCTATTGTGATGGATACTAAACAGTTATACAGTATACATATATGTAACTAAATAACTAAATTTAAGTCTTCAAGACTTGGCACAAATATTGGATAGGAAATATAATTAAATTATTGATTTTTATAATAGCATGTCCATTCTCAGCTATTCACCAGAAATATTTATGACACAAGTGGAGATCAGTATGAGGAGAAATATGCAGGCTTAATCTCATTAATATAATACAATATTCAGGGAACCTACTCTCTAGAGTGGTCTTTGACATGTCTCTTTATCATCGACACAGTAACAACATCTTTTCTACAATTTCTATCAGGGATTATACAGAATTAAATCTGATTTTGATAGAGGTCTCATTGCACTGTTCCTGTATCTCAAACATTCTCTCTTCTGTACTCACGTAACACACATATCTCATACTAATTCTATCAGTGATTATACAGATGTCTTTGGACGATTTTTCGTAGCTCAACACATCTCCTCTCTATTACTATCTGAATAACAACATACATTGTATCTCTACCAATTCTATCATAGAATATATACGTGAGTGTTCTTGACATGTTTTCTTTATCTCACCACTCTTCTCTTGTACTCAGTAACAACAATATCTGCCTAAACAATTCTATCAAAAGAGGATGATAAACAGAACGTGCTACTTCTGACAATGTTCTTCTATCTCACACATCTCTCCTCTCTGTAACTCATACCTACAAACTTCATGTCTCTACATTCTTATCAGGTACTAATACAGAGTGTCTTCTGACATATCTCTTTATCTCACACACGATTCTTTCTCTTGTATACTCAGTAACCATAACTATCTCTACATTTATGGACACTATACAGCAAGTGGCTTATGAATGTTTTCTCGATCTCACACAATCTTCTCTCTCTGTACACGAGAATAACAAGATATACTCACAATTCATAGTCAGGATTATACAGAGTGGTCTTCTGAGCATGTTCTTTATCTCAACACATCTTCACTCTCTCTCTCTCTTGTACTCAGTAACAACATTCTTCTACAATTCTATGCAGGACGTATACAGGTGGCTTCTCGACATTGATTTGTCGTGTATACTCACACACTCTCCTTGTACTCCCAAGTACACATCTCTCTTACAATTCTATCAGGGACATATACAGACTGTCTTCTGACATGTTTTTGTATTTCACACATCGATTCCTTGTACTGGCGACTCTCCATCTGAGTAACGATCTTTAATCCCTTACACGTTTCACACCCGTCGGCCTCTCCCTCTCAACAACAGACACACCCTCCCTGTCTAAACACAGCAGTTCATACTCGTCTACACCACACCCCTCATTGACGGCCGGCCCCCCCCGCACAGCTGAAATACTCACCTGCTCTGTTCTATGTTATACAGACAAACTCCTCAGTTCTCAATACCTAGTGAATACAACAGACTGTTCACCTATAGAACTTGATCATTGTACAACGGTATCGACCTGATTGATCCCAGACTCCACACACAACAGATGTCGTCAGCACATCGATTCTTATGAATTGTCTTCCACAATTCGCCAGACTCATCTCATCACACCACACTGATCTGGTCTGTCCAGCCAATCATCCCTACTGTTCTGTTTTACTCGCAGCAGGCATGGATGTCCACACAGACAAGATATAAATCGCGTGTACATTTCCAGTAAATTGACCTGGAAATGATTTTATTTTGTTGCTGTATGAGATAATTCAATATCTGGTTTATTCAAAGTTATGCTGTAATTACTGCTTGGATACTCTTTAACATCAACAACTGGGTAACCCAGTCAGCTCCCGATGTTCCACTAGATACTCCTGCTTGATAAAGAACAGTTTTACTGCCAGGCGATCAGTGCGGATATTTCCCCTTCTCCCGAAGTAGACTGGGTATCTGTAGATTGACATCAGCCGCCCAGCCCATTCACCAACTCTTTCAACACTCAGATGTCCTCCCTCACATTTGAGCTAATCAATGTGTATCCCCCCATCCTATCCTGAAATTGACAGGCACCCCCCACCAGTTCACCAACTCTTCTCATCCACACTCACAATGGTCTCTCTATTACATTGTCAGCTATGATCAGTCGGTTGTATCCCCATACACTGTTACTTCTGTAGATTGACATCAGCCTCATCCCACCTTCTACCAAACTCTTTACACCACACTCACATGCCCTCCGCTACGATGCACTATCAGTGGGTATTCCCCACTACCTGAGACTACACCAGTCCCCCATTGTCACCAGTACGCTTTCCACTATATCCGCATTCTCCCTCACAATGCAGAGCAGATAACTTAAGAGGTGTATATAATACCAATCAATACCCTTCACTCGAATACTAACCTAAATTCCATTGATTGCTCTTCTTACAGTACAAGGAAGACATACTCTACGGTCTGCACATCTCCACTATAACCACTCAATACAAAGTTAATCTACACTAGTGCTCTGACAATCCCTATTTGGTTTACACATATATTATTTTTCGATGCCTGTAAAGTCTGTCGATTATGTTAGCAACATTCTCTATCCTTTCTCTTTGGTCTTTGTGGCTAAAATCACGTCCATGTATCATAGTTGTGTTGAAAATGTCCCAGGTCCGAAGCGAGTCTACAAACCATTGTGTCACTTTTTCCATAGTTATGTTCATACAGTATGAACTGACATATTTATATCCCTAAACTAAGAGATATAGTCTTAGAATATTCTAATTCTGCGACATTAATGCACTTGTTGTGGAGTTGTGTTAGTTGTGTCAGTGTTCTGTATACGGATTATTATATACTAAGTACTGAGATGGCCGTAGGACATCACCCAGCGTGGATCACTCTCCATGTCGGAACGGGTTAGGA
The DNA here is from genome assembly GCA_903981925.1 of Ostrea lurida. Classification (NCBI taxonomy): domain Eukaryota; kingdom Metazoa; phylum Mollusca; class Bivalvia; order Ostreida; family Ostreidae; genus Ostrea; species Ostrea lurida. Next base: position 12,119 of record CAJDSM010030782.1, read on the forward strand.
GAGTAATGTCCGCCCATAGCATCGTGCTTATACATATCTATGTGACTCCACCAGGTTCACCCACGGTGGTGATCAACGACAGCCCCACACCTTCACGGCGCCCTCGACAAACATTTTAACCCACACACCCGGTGACTGCTCACTACCTGACTTATCGCCCGGAACTGGGACAAAATGAAGGAGGTGACGGGGGAGACTGGGCGCAGCACACCAAGAAGAGCCGGAGACACCGGGGGGGACAATCCGGAGTCCGGAAAACAGATACAGCGCCAAGGTCGCGGATGGGCGCGGTAACAAACGCTCGGCTTGTTGGAGATGCCGAACAGAACCGGAGACACAAGGAGCAACGAGCCTCGCTTGCGCATGGGTGTTAGCAAGTCGCGCTGGATGTGCAGTGAGTAGAATTGCACGCGCGTGGTGTCGATGCAACTATGCAGTGCGTACGTGACCCCGGATTACAAGATGTGTGAGGGGAACACGCGTGAGCTCCCAGCAGTGGCACTTGTAACTCGTGGCTCCAGAGAATGTGCTCCTTGCTGCGCGTGGTGGATGGCATATTCACATAAGTGCAAAAGGCAACAAATAAGGTTCTTTATACTTGAATGTTATATGAAGATACACCAGGTGTGCTATATCTGCTTCAATAACTGCAGATTCTATTGACCAATCGCTATATTATCACATCAACGAGGCAAAGTATTTAGTAGCATCGGTCCATTGTGTCTTAGTATTGGCACTGAACTCTCTGGCACTATAAATAAGAATTGAAACTAGTTATAATTTGGTTGTTTCGAAAGTCTTGTCAGATAAAACGGACGATCGTATAGTAAATCAAGTGTATCATACATCATATTAGGTGGAAAACGGCCCCCAGCTTAACAATCGGCTAATGAAAACAAATCAGAACAGCATTTGATAATGTAGGTCATACTGGTAAAACTAAATGTATTATTAACGACCAATATAATCTTACGAAAATGCTTTGCCTTTTAAAACGTGACTGTATTGAAACCCCCAAGTAACAAGACAGAAATTCAAATGTAGAGACGTTAGGAATAAATCTGTTTGCAACGTAACAATTGGATTTCACTGGATTGGTTGATTTGACTTGATCAGCCGTTCTGTTGCTTAAGGTCACTCTACATGACGTCCAAGGAATGACATCACGAATACAGTGGACTCCTATGTTTTTTAGTTGCTTCCGCAATATTGCTACGCGTCATATGAAATTCAGATCTCCTTCCAAATTAGTTATCTAATAACATCAGGGGTGTTTTA
>CAJDSM010030788.1:14691-25711 GCA_903981925.1 Ostrea lurida
TTCTACTCCGTCATCATTACACATTCCACTCGTCAATCATTCAATTTACTTCCGTCTAATCATATTAACATTACTTTTTACCGTCAATTATTAAAACATCTACTCTTCAATCATTCACATTCTATCCGTCAATTCATTTAACATTCTACTCCGTCAAATCATTCAATCTAACTCCTCAATCATTCAATATAAGAAAAAAGCATATTAAGGGGCATTTGTTCAGTGGAACACTGTGATGAGAATCTCTAATCACGAACGATTTGAGGAGAAAAAATTGTTCAGATCACCCAGTTTGACACAGTAAACTTTCATTACAACCAATCCGTGTTCGTCACTCATACTTACAATAATGTATTTATAGTGGAAAGTAACTACACGCTTGATTAAGACTGTATTATGCATAGAGAGAGAAAATGTAAGTAGAAACTAAAAAGAATGTTGAAATATTTTTCGAGGATTCTCAAATACTAGTAGCATATTGTTTCTCAGCATATGTTTGGCACTAACATGTTCTGTTTTTATCTAGATGTTGACACAGAATGATTATATAGTTGATTTTGAAATAGCAAACATATTGTCACGGAGATATTTGACGGCTGTGTTAAGATTGACGGATAAAAAAAGCGATGACATTTTAATTTCGAAACATAATTAAAAGAATGAAATTTAAAGATAAAAATTTCGATTAAGTTAAGTGTCTCTTTTGGTTGTATGAATTATCTATATGACTAGAGCATATTTATCTCATATTTGGAACCTGCATGGATCCGGTAGTAATCCATAATTCTCCATTCCCTGTTGGTTTTCCACATTTTAAAAAAAAATAGATATGGATTTCTTTCATTCATTTTCTTTTCTTTTTTTTCCTGAGAAATTAAAAGACCGAGCACATTTTCAGTCAGATTTAGCTTACACAGATTATTTGTAATAATTATACCATTCTTCTAAAAGTTGGCAGCTTTTTTGTGACAGGGTCTGTTATTTCGTATGCAAATTGACATTGCACTTTCCCATCTAAATTAATATATGAAATGAATATAAACCATGTCATGAAATATGTGTGTGATGTGTGGTGGTGTGTTTTCTGGTTTTAAGGCATACGCAATTTCACAATTTTTTGTCTATCTTCCAAAATTGAAGATTCCAATATAAAAAATAAGAGTTACAGAAAACGCAAACATCATTCAATCACTTCATAATTACTTTTGATGATGATGAAAATACTAATCATACTACAACTACTGACAGTGCTTTTTGCAGTTAATGTTTATATGACATTTGCTTTCTCCAAAGAAATGGTGAACTCAGAATTCAAGAGGAATAATTGTTGCAAATCTAGAATCTTCACAACTGTTTTATCTTTTCCAAAAACACAGGAAAAATAATTGGTCTGATTTTTTCTCAAAGAAATTCTAAGGGGGGTAAAACTAGATGTTGTATATTAAGAATAGATCTATAAAATATAATACAGATAACGAATCGTTGCGGATGACCTTAAAAATGGGAGTTCTGCTCACAAACGTTGTATTGAATCAATTTCACGCGCCTTCAGATGTAGCAACTGGTCAACGTTACCGGTAAAAAATTGCTTTAAAAGAAAACCCAATGTTATTCGAACAACTGCTATAGTATTAGTGGATGATATTTTGCAAAGTAGCAAACAAACAATTGACCGTTTGTTCAAAAATTGCAAAAGTTGAGAATGGTGTGTTGTGGACAGAAACGTTTAAAACATTATTTTATAGGAATAGTTCAAACTACCAATGCACAATTAAACAATGTTTCCAACTTCACACAAAATTCTTCTAACCGAAGGCATGGCGACAAAGGAAGTAATCGCGTATCATTACTGTCAAACTTATAAAAGATCAAAATCAATGAAAGTGACTTCTAACCTTCAACCGAGTCTTATCTTTTCGAACGTTTTAGCTTTCCCCTTGAAAACAATACAATGTCCTTCATTAGACACTCGTATCTACCGTACTGCTCTGTCTTGCACGAGCACTTGTGCTGCTAATTAACAGTTTGTTTCTTGTCATCAGAAACAACATTACATGTATAACAATGTAAATATGATTTGAGTTTTCAAACAAAAGGAGCTTTATAGAGATAATTAGATTGACCTCTGAAATGTGGGCAGGAAGGAGTTTGTAACCTTTGACCAACATAAAGTTATACATACCTTTTTTGATTTCCGTAATTTTGCAGACCATAAATGAGGCGTAAATGTTTATACTTTATTGAATTCTTAACCGTCAATAGTAATTAATAACAACTAGAGGTGAAGGCGTTCAGAATAAATTGATAGCCAATTTGCACTTTTCTGGTCTCTTTTTTAACAATATGTTTGGCACAAGAATCTAAGACATAAGAATTATGTATGTGCGATCACGCTGGTCCCAAAATAATGCTTATAAATGAGAGATTATTCATGTTTTCTTTGTGTATGAAAATTCCTTTCATTTCTTACCGCCCCTCTTAGCTGTTAATATAATATCCTACGGATTACAATTTATATGCACCAGATGCGATTTCGAAAAAATTATGTCTTCGCCAGATGATGCTCAAAACCGCAAAAGTTGGAAATCCAAACATGAAAGTTAAACTCTGTAAAAGTTTCAATTAGTGCCAAAGATTGGGGCCAAACACTTCGAAAGGATCAGCAGCATATGCCTGAGGGAGATAATCCTTAATTTTGATTATGAAATTCTATATATTCTTTACCACTGCAATTAAAATACATATCCTATTTCAGCTAGTTACATAAGATACATAGCAACCTGGACTGTAGGACCCTCGCGACTAGCAGTCCACACGCAGGAGGCCCTCGACCCACGAGGTCATAATATAATCATATACGGTACCAAATTTTGATGCTCACCAATGCGTATTTCGACAAATATATGTCTCGTCAGTGATGCTCAAAACCGAAATGTTTTGGAAATCCGAAACATGAAAGTAAAACTCATGTTAAATGATCAATGTTAGTGCCAACAAAGATTGGGCAAAATTCGAAGGATTCAGAGCTATGCCTGAGGGAGATAATCCTTAATAACCAATCTCCTTAAATAAGATAATCTAAAATTATCATTAAAACAATAGTGAATTTTGAAAGAATTAAAAAAAAAAAAAAAAAATATAAAAAAGGGAAGAAGACTTCCCCGGGAATAGTGCATTAATTTTAAATTCGCAGTTAAAAAAATTAAATTTGTAATGTAATGGTAAAATTAGATATAACCTGCCATTGAAAAAATTAATAATTGAAACGTAATAAAGATTCTTTATCCAGGATTGTCCAATGAGAAAAACGTGTTTAAAGATTGTTATTTCCAATTACATTTGGTAATAGTGCAAATACAATAGTTGTCAAACTGATAACAAAGTTGCAAAAACTCAAAATTTACAACATAAGTGATTTTTAATCTGAAAGAGTGGCTCTGTTACACAGGACAACACATAGTATTGTGTTGCCATACATCACTTTGTATGTATAGTGTTTTGTTTGGAACTATCGATTACGTCTAAAACAAATATATTTACTTTCGCAAATAAGCAAATCCATATATTTCAATGTAACTTCGCCTTTTTGTATATGATTAAGATTAAGTAATGGCTATGAAATTTCATGAAGATTGGATGAATGGACCGCCAGCACTATTTTCAGACAATGACTTTTTAAAATGTCTGTATTTTATAGTACTGAGAGGGTCTTTTATAGAAGATTTATGAAACCGCCAGTACTGAAGATTTTTGTTGTCAGGACAGGAGTTTTATAGTACTGAAAGATTTTTGCTTGGTCTGCAAGGTTTATAGAACTGAATATTTTTTATGGTCTGCATGGTTTACAGAACTTATAGTTTTGCCTGGTCTGCGAGGAATTTTATAGACGAAGATTTTGCTGATCTACAGGGTATTTAATAGAACTGAGAGATCTTTGCTATCTACAGGGTTTTATAGAACTGGAAAATCTTTGCTGATTACAAGGTTTTATATAAACTGAAGATTTTGATATCTACAGTTTAATAGAACTGAACGATTTTTTGCTTGAATCTCAGCGTTTTAATAGAATGAAGATTTTGCTGATCCTACAGGGTTTAAAAACTGAAGCATTTTTGCTGATCTACAGGGTTTATAGAACTGAAGATTTTTGACTGCATCTACAGGCTTAATAGCTGAAGGATTTTCTGATCTTCATGGGTTACAGACTGAAGATTTTGCTGATTTACAGGATTTTTATTAACTGAATGATTTTGCCTGATCCTACAGGGTTTTAAGAAATGAAAATTATTGTTGCTGATCTACCATGGTTTATTTTGCTGACATACAGGGTTATAGAACTGAAGATTTTTGCTTGATCTAAAGGTTTAATAGAACTGAAGATTTTTGCTTTCTGCATGGGATTTACGAACTGAAAGCATTTTTTGGATTTTACAGGATTTTATCAGAAGCTGAAGATTTTTGGTCTGATCTACAGGGTTTTACAGAACTGTAAGATTATTTGTCTGAATAAGGGTTTTTACAGAAACTGAAGGACTTTTTGCTGATCCTACAGGGTTTTATAGAACTGAAAGATTTTGCGATCTACAGGGTTTAATAGCACTGAAGATTTTTGCGATACAGGGTTTAATAGAACTGAAGATTTTTGCTGATCTACAGGGTTTTATAGAACTGAAGATTTTTGCTGATCTACAGGGTTTATAATACACTGAAGATGGTATTGTGATCTACAGGTTTTACAGAACTGAAGACTTTTGCTGCATCTTACAGGGTTTTAGTAGAATATAACCAGCATCTACAAGGGTTCAAGTAGACTGAAGGATTTGTGCTGATCTACAGAATTTTACTAGAACGAAGAAGTTTTACAGACGTTTCCATTACCGCCTTCAGATCAGCTTTTGGATTCATTATTTGGTATTTTATTGAACATATACAACGGCAACAACAACTCAAATTCTATGACCAAAACGGAACGATTCATCTTCCACCGTCAACTTCCCCATATTACTGTAGCAACATGACAATATTGGTGTGTATTGCTTCTCAATTATGCGATGTGCAAGACTTGTTCTGCGTAGCTATGCATACAGTTTTTCGAACGAGCAGGCTATTAAAAAACAGTTGTCGTCTGGCAGGAGTTTCAACAGTCACGTTTAAGTCAAGCATTATAGTAATCTTCGCAATTTCAATGACGTCGTAATAACGATCTAGTTTGCCAGTATAGCCTGCCAATTAGGCCCAAATTCTGTCCTAATGTGTTTCAATAGGGAAACTGTAAAGCCGTTTTTCATATACTGAATTTGACTACGTATCTAACTCCGTTTGACTGATCACAGACCAATATGCTCACGGGCGAATGTGACTGGATCCACAAGGAATGGCTTACTCCCCCTAGGACACTTGATCCCACGTCTGGTGTTGTCCAGGGGTCCGTGGTTTGCCCAACTCTTGTTTTGTATTGCTATTTGGGACCTTCGCAAGATTGATCCACAAGTTTGTTATCTTGCCCTTTGCATGCAAATAGGAAATATGATAAAAAAAAAAGTATGTAGTACATTTCTAAACTTCATAAAATAAGAATTGGTGATTGTAAGAATTTTACACACACCTTTGTGCGTGTACTCTGTAAGACATTAAAAGCTAATCATAGGAAATGTGTAGTGAGAAAAATTACAAATCACATTCGTAATCACATGTATTCAAGGTTACGATTTTATATTGAACACATTTCTTTGGTCTTTTTACTTCTGCTTTTAATGATGATTTTTTTCTTCTAAAATATTATCTCTTTTTTGAAAGGACACTGTCACCATCAGGATAGTTATCATAAAATACAATCGAATAATAATTAATACAAAATTGTTATTGGCAAAGGCATCATCACATACAATCAGGCAAAAATCATTTAACTTCGTAAGGTCTCACAACTGCGATGGCGATCCTAGGACGTATCATCGCCACTAAATATAACATTGGCGAAGTAAACCAATTTGTTAAAACGTTAAATCAATAAGATCCCAAAAACATATATACAAAGTTCGAGTGTAGGGCAACACGGACCTTCGACATAGCGAAGGTAGGATCAGGTTCCATGGGAGGGTAAGGCAGTCCGTCTGCTGACCGCACAACCCCGCGTGACTCCGTATTAGAAACCAAGTACCACGGGGAGTTTACCTCGTCAAATCTAGTTAACGAAAATGACAGTTAAGCAAAGGGTCATCTAATGAAAATTAAATGTTAGACTAACATTTGATTCTTAATTAGAATGACAAAGAGTAAACAAATCAGTTCAAACATGACTGGGTAGTGACTCATTTGTAAGTCGGCAAACTAGGTCATCATATAGACGACCGTAGAATTTACGAAATGTATTCTTATAAACCTGCTAACACTCAACTTTTTGCTTAGTTAATGCCTCAGCTTTAAAAAGGTCCTTGATACGCATGGCATAGCTCTTGCATAATTGAATCAAACTGGAGACCAGACAGACCATAAGCAGGTGGTACGTGCGTACATTACTACATTGAAAAGAAAAGTTTGAGCGAATTGACAAAGTCAAATCATCACACTTATCATATAATGTACGTTGTCAGTCTGCCATTAGAGTCAATACAACAAAGGCCGAAAAAAAAAAATCCTTTCTCACTAGATTCGGCGTTTTCCTATTTTACAACGAACATGATAAGTAATGTATTTGATAAAATAAAGTTATTGGACGGCATTCATAATAAAATCCAGTATCTCATGTTGATCAATCTAATAAATCCAATAAAAATTAAACTAAGATTATGGACACAGTGCCTTTACCATAGATGGGACCAGTGTTGCCGAGGAGAAGCATGCCATAGTCGATATTCGGTAACATCCACCCGTTTGCCTATATCTTGGACTAGGATGAAAGGAGTGGAAATGCATTCATTAGGATGGTATAAAATCCTCCAACATTAAACAGAAAAAATGAATATTTCTGGTAACAATTAAGCACATATTGTATATTTATTTATATTTAATGTATACATCCCTACATAACGTGATGGACTTCAACTTTGCATCTGTCAAATTTTTCCCTGTTCTATTGTATAATTATACCACTATTCACCTGCTGTTATGGGTGTGATATATCTCCCAGTTTATTCGATACGCAAGATCATGCTATGCGTATGGGACTATATAAAAGCCGAGGCCAACCTACTAGTCAAAAAGTTGAGTGTGCAGGGTTATAACAACTACTCGCTTTTTAAAGTAATTCATTTTGCAATTTTGTTACGGTCCGCTATAATGACCTTGTTTGCGTTAAAATGGATCACTAAGTCATATGTTACTGATTTGTTTCATACCCTTTGTTAGACTGTAATTTCCCTGCTAGACCCTGGCTACAGGTAATCCCGTTTACTTTATTTCGATAAGGGCTCATGTTAACCGGTCAGCAGAGGATGCTTACTCCTCCATGTTACCTGATCCTGCCTTCGCTTTTGTCGGAGGTCCGTGTTGCCCTACACTCAATTTTTTATATGTTTTTTGGTTTATGATTACCTTTAACACGATGCTATCTTAGCCTATTTGTATGTAAAAGTACTTAAAACAAGAGCAATATTGAATTTCTGACCTCCACAATGGTTACATCAAAGTCAACTGATTCCAGGATCCGGATCGCCACCAAAGTTTAATGGGGACTTTTATGGACCAAAATACATCTGTGTAATAATTTTCAAAGCGATCTGATCATTAGTTTTATCATGAAGTTGCTAACAGACAAAGGAATCTACAAAACAATAAATAAATCCACGCCTCCGATTTTATAATCTCCTTGGAGACAAAATGATTAGGATCAAGTTAAATCAATCGAAAAAAATATTAGGTTAATAAATCCACAGAAAATATGCGGAGTTTTCCTTCGATATCGTACAATTTCCCTAGGTCAGGACCACATGTATCGCTATGCCTGGAGTGTATTCATTAATACGTCGTTTAATTATGCTATGTTTTGGTTAGCCAATCATTACTTGAAACCACAGCAGATCCCTCAACTAGCAATTTAAAAAAGAGAATAAAACCACACGCTAAAGATAGGGGAAATGTAAACTGGGTCATCACCTAGTGCCATGTTACACAAATGACAAAAAAGAAGACAGCATTCTTTTTATGTTTTTATGGTAAGAGTTTTTAATTTCATTCATAAATTAACAATACTTTGGATAAATAATGAAGCAACAGCTGGATTTCGTTTGGGATAATACATAAAGCTAAAGCGAAGTTCACCGTGAACGCTTTGAGGAGTTACGGAGGGTTAAGTCCGCATAATACATCAATATATTCATTAAAAATTAATGTTACATATCTAAAACAAATTTCCTGCTATAAAGGGACTGGTTTTGATGGAATCATACAGTTTCGTTTCTCGCAGAAGTCTTTATGCTGATGTCCCATTGTTGCACATACTTTGCATAACACTTCACCTACAGTCCGCACAATGTTCACAAAGGATTTAGCGGGTGTAACAATTGTTCTAGTTGGTTTTAAAGTAGAAGTTGTCGGTGTTTCTGTGGTAGTAGTTGTTGTACTTATCACTGTGGTGATGTCAGTAGTGGAGGCTTTGTTGTCCGTAGTCATGGCAATGTTGTCCGTAATTGAAGGCGGACGTTGTGTTGTAGTTTTCCTTTGGGCTTTATGAAACACTAAATAATTATTAAAGACTCTTAATATCAGGCTCCCGCTAGGCGAGACTAGGGACGTGTCCACGTGTTGAGTAGGCATGTCCCGGTTTAACTTCGTTGTATTCTTAGCTCTGTTGACGCTTTGGATTCCATTCATACCAACTGACTTCAACGGACGTAGCGTTGGCAATTGGTTAGATGCGGTTTGGACGGCCTTTATTGGCTTTTTATTGGCGTGGAATTTCATTGTGGGAAAAGCAGTGATTGAAAGAGCGAATAGAGGAATTAACGTGGTAGGCAATTTAAAGATAGGAATTTCTGTGGTTGGTATCGTTGTAGTGGTAGATTCTGATATGATCGGTGCTGTAGTTGTGGTAGACGCCTGAATAGTCGGTGAATTCTCGGGAAACTGTTGCCTTTGCACAACAATGTTTTGATTTCTGACCATATTAAGATTCCGTGGAAAGTTTCCTTGGAGAAATTGCATTAAACGCCCGACTCTGTTGTTCTGTCGATTTGACCAAAAAGGACGATTCAACCGGTCCAATCGTAAATGAGGACTGATTCGCCGCGAGATGGGGATAGATGAATGGTTTCTCTTCACTCTTACTGGACCTTGAGGAGTTAACTCTGAAACAAAAGTAAATATCAATGTTAATTTTCTATAAAAAATCAACAACTAGCTTTAGTTTTGTTCATAGTAATATTCATTTTAACCATCTAGCATTGAAGTTTATTTGTACACGTTTAATTGTAAAAGATAAATCTATGAAGTGATGGAAGAAAATGTGATCTCTGCAGGTTTAAAATATTGTAGATTCATTGTAGCATTAACATAATATACACTTGACGTCACACTTTGGTAAGTAAAGAATATCCATATCATTATTTTCATTCAATTTCTTTATTGGCAAGAACCACTATATAGCGTTAATATAATCAATTAAAATCAACCGATGCATACAAAAGCTGCAATGCTGTTTGGCGATGTTTGTTTTTGGAATAGACTGTAATTTTGATAATTCATATCATTTATGCTGATAAGACTTCGAACATTGATAATAGATGTAAATTATATTCTAATTTCAATGTTCCAGGTGTTTTTGTTCCTGCTTTTTTTAAAATCATATATCATGACAAATGGCAAAGAAATGTTAAAAAAAAAAATCTATGAAAATGATTTGTAAAACGATCAATTACATAGAACTTCAAAACTTTGTGCGTTATACTATTCAGAAACAAAGTTGAAATCTACTCACCGACTTCATTTCGGACTTGAGTGTCTCCTCTAACCTTAATGTAATCAAGATTCAGAGGCAGAGTTCTACCAGAGCACTGCTGAAAGGCGATATAAATGACGACTATAACGCTTATACAGTTAAACTCCAATGTGAAATTCTTCATCGCAATGGCTACAACAGATGAAATGCAAAACACACTCTTCTCTGATAGTAATTCCTATTGGTGAGGGACGATTATGACTGAAGAGCCGTACTATGAAGCTAACAATGATTTTCACACCGGCAACCACAATTTATAGAGCGAAATTGATAACATGTTGAATAATTAATGGTTCTATGGTTCATACTTACACTTCAAGGGTCATGACCTTTGTCATGCTAACAATATTTAGCATGGAACATGGCGACGGTTTTATGAATGATCGATTGTATTTACTAATTGCAACAATTCGTAACAATTAATAACCAGAAAGCGTGTTATATTTTAGCATCATTAGACTGGGCTGTTCTAGATTAATTGAGGCAGCATAAAAATGATATGTCATAGGAAAGGAATACTCCCAAGATGGAATATTTGCATAAGTATTTTAAGAACACGAAGAACAGAAATAATAAGAAATAAATTAGTTGAAGATGAAGTTTCAAATATTTTTAAAATGTTAATCTAGGAATAGACACACCAATACAATAGGGACAGGAGGTTGGAGATGAAAATTACATATCGGTTGCTGGGTAGTAGTAGGTATATCATATGTGGTAGTAACATAATTTAGTAGATGTACATCCAATCCATGTTTACCTATACTGGAATTATAATCGATCAATCAAATAATTCACATCTGTCATGGTGGTCGAGCTGTTAATCATATGTGAATGGAAGACCTATCTCTTTTTTTCACAATGTTTGACACATTTTAGCAGTATGTTAAAAGTGTACTTTGTCTCTTCTCCAGCTCAAGTCTTGAAGGCCGCACTACTCATATTTAAACTTTGTAATTAGGTAATGATAATGATTATATATAATTCTATAAATAGGTAATAATAATAATGAATATAATATATAATTATAATGAAAATAAAAATACAATTAAGTTAATTTTAACATGTAATTCATGAAAGTTTGAGATT
>CAJDSM010030789.1:1101-26625 GCA_903981925.1 Ostrea lurida
CCCTTTGTTATACTGTCATTTTCCTACTAGAAATGACGACGGATACTCCCATTTACTTTATTTCGATTACGGGCTCAAGGCGAGTGTGTCCGGTCAGCAGATGACGCTTACGAGGGCCGTTCAAAAAGTTTGTCACTAGTTATCTAAAAACTTAACAACTGTAATCACAATTTTACTTGATGTATTCCTTCAAGATATTCACCTTTGACATCCACACACATTTCTAGAAGCTTGATCCACATTTTGAGTGTTTTGGCATAGTCCTGTATCATTATGGTCTTCATGTACTGTCATCCAGGTAAGCGTTTCGTCAGCTTTGGAAACAGAAAAAAAGTCAGAAAGAGTCATCTCTGGTGAAGAAGGTGGGTTTGGCAATGTTTTAACTTTCTCTTTCTGCAACTAGCTTTGAACAATTTATGATTTATGAGCAGGTGCGTTATCGTGAAGAAGAGTAATGTTGAGGCCCTTGGGCCCTCTCTTTAGGTACTCTTTTGTACATATGTAAGTTTCTTTGGTATCAAATTTGTATAAACTCTTCCAGTAACAGAACAAACTTATTCAACAGCAACTTGAAGTACAGACTACTGAGTATTACAGACGATAGCGTACAGAACTTTATTTGTGCTCTGGCATCTCTTTGCTATACCTGAACGCTTCATTTGTTTAGTCACCCACACCTTGTTGTCAATTTTCTTTTTGAGATTCAAACCAGTGTATCCACCTTTCATCACCTGTAACTATACCTGATAATCGACGTGGATAGCAGTTTTTGTAAATTTTCAATATCTGTTTGGCATTAACAATTTTCTTTATTTTTTTTCAATCATTGTACTGGTAGTGTCAGAGGATGGACGCCTTGCTCGTCTGCATCTTTAAGGTCTTCTTTGCCACTTGAATTTCCGAATCCATCTGTAAACTGATTTTAATGACAGGCAATTCTTTCCTTAAGCATCACACGATTCGTGAAAAATGACTTTGCTTGCTTTACCTAGCCTGACACAAGCCTTAATGTAGCTTCTCGCCTCAGTCATGATGGAACGTTCCTTCATCACTTCAAAATATAAAATGGCAAAGTAACAATGTATTAAACATAATCATATTCCCAAAAACACATACAAAATCGAGTGTAGGGCAACACGGACCTTCGACAAAAGCGAAGGCAGGATCAGGTGCCATGGAGGAGTAAGCATCCTCTGCTGACCGGTCACATCCGTCGTGAGCCCGTAGTCGAAACAAAGTAAACGGAGTTACCCGTCGTCAAATCTAGTACAAAAATGACAGTCTAACAAAGGGCATGAAACAAATCAGTCAACATATGACTTAGTGATAATTAGGTCATTATAGCGACCGTAAAATTTGCAAAATGATGACTTTAAACGAGATTCGTTATAACCCTGCAACATCAACTTTTTGATAGTGGGCCTCGCTTTAAAAAATCATCATACGCATGACATGTCCTTGCGTATCGAATCAACTGAAAGCAACAAAGCAGTGTATCGAATAGGGTTTACTTTTTCGCTTCTAATAACAAAATTATTTAGTATTTTTTGGCCAGGTAAATGGTCCTCTGTTAGATGTAAGTTAATTCATGAGTAACTGTATCTTTAAACGAAATATTGCTGTCAGTATTTATGGAAACTTTTTTTTAACATTATTTATTGAACGACCCTCGTACTCCTCAATGATACCTGATCCTGCCTTTGCTTTTGTCGGAGGTCCGTGTTGCCCTACACTCAATTTTGTATGCATGTTTTTTTGGATTATGATTACGTTTAACACATTGTTTACTTCGCCAATTTAAATGTAATTGTTCCAATAAAAATAAATTCGGATCTCGTTCTCCTTCAGCAGATATACGCAGGTAAAGTTAAAAATTCGTTGATTTCACAGACATTTCTGATAATAAAATAGTCGTTTACATTTAATGTCCACTTTCAACACTCAAAATGTTGTAAGAACAAAGCATGGTTATTGTAAAGATTATTGTGCAATTTCTGTTGTCAACATTGCTTGGAATCAGTGAGAGTGAATATTATGTACCCATCCCAAAACGTCGTTTTAAATCTTTGACTCGGTTCTTTGTGTCCGACCCGGTCTTTGTATCTAAATACCCGGTGCATTGTGTGCGATTACAAATTATAACTAAGTCATATATTGACTGATTTGTTTCATACCTTTTGTTGGACTGGACATCATTTTCCTGCTAGATTTGACTACGAGTATCCCTGTTTACTTTGTTTCGACTACGGGCTAACGGCGGGTGTGACCGGTCAGCAGAGGATGCTTACTCCTCCATGGCACCTGATCCTGTCCTCGCTTTTGTCGGAGGTCCGTGTTACCCTACACTCGACTTTGTATTTTTGGGTAGGGGTGGGGTATATGTAATGATTACGTTTAACACGATGTTATTTTCGCAAAATTATATTATATACATCACGTTTTAATATTAGGAAATGCTGCGTGCTGATTCGAAGAGAAAGATTTCTTTCACATATACCAGGCCAACTAGAAGGGGCGGAGCTTCAAGGCCCAGGTCATATGCGGTACGCACCCAAGGGACAGCACGGCCACTGAACCAAGCGCATTTTCCCTTGAGACTATCTCATCCATTTCTGGGGCGTTCTGTCCCACCCTTTCATCAATCAGCACATTCACTGGCACATCAGGTACCATTACCATTGCTACCATTCCTGTTGAACACGCATTTACACCATCTCCTCTAATTAGCATTTCTGACGAGTTTGGATTTTATGTGTTATGAATAAGAAATTGGAAAAAAAAATATATAAAGTCTTAGAATCGGACATTGACTCGGAAATTTTAATAGTTCACGATCAATTAGTAAATTAACGCGACCAGAAAATTACATCTATTGGTACCTGGACTGATGTCTTCCTAATTATTTGCTTAGAAACTCCGCCGACANAAAATTACATCTATTGGTACCTGGACTGATGCCTTCCTAATTACTCCGCCGACTTCCAAGGCATACTCAAGTATGCACAGACTATTCGCCTCCGCGCCAGTCGCAACCCATCCGTTACCTGGCTAGAATGTGATAGGCAGTTTAGATAAAAAAAAAATTGAAGAACCCACCCATAGGATGGGGATATTGCGGTTATTCTATATATCTCAGCCAACACAGACATACTCCTAGACTTAAAAAGGTCGCTATGATTGCTTCAAACACGCCCTGGTCTAATCAAGAAATTAAAATAAAATTGATGGTTTTTCCATGTGAAATAGAAAAAGAAATCCGTGAACTTTATTTTGCTTCTATTATAAGTTTTCGATCATTTATATTATTTATCCAAATGTTGCCTTTATTTTTCTTTCGTTGTCAATTTGATCGCGATTTCGATGTTGAGAAATGACAATATACAGTATTTAAAGCATATTGCAGCAATCTATTTAATAAGACAAATCTTATATCGCCTAATAGATTTAGGAAATTATAAGTCTTCATATTTATATCAATGAGTTTTAAATTTCCTCGATACCGAATATTCGAGAGTCGAATTGCAAGGACACCGCTACTTAATCGACCAAATCTCCTAGCACAATAGACGAGACAAACAAGACCGATAGCATGTGCATACAGGTATGGTTGAGGTATTTAATTGAAGAACTAGACTGAAGGTCAAAATAACAGAGAAGCCATGTTGGATTTACAGGTAAGGCAAAATGTATACGCAAATCTTGACTTTGTGCGTCATTAATACCGATATTTTTGTGATAAATAAGATCTTTAAGATCATTTTGATAATAATTTGAAATAATTTTGATAGGGTGATTTATCATTATGACGATTCATCATTTGAGATATTAAATTAATGGTCGTAGGATTTTCCTGTACTTCTAGCTTATTAAATGATCTAGCCTTGTTAAAATGTTAATCGAGATTTCCTTATTTATTAACAGTGAACATTTCATCTCGTGTGCTTCCTGATACCAACAATGTACGCCAGGGGTAAAGCACAGGAAGTCCTCCTGTGTGACCTCTGTGAAACTGTCCCCCTTCAAAGTCATTGTGAACTTTGTCAGATAAACTTTTGCAAGGCTTGTGTTGGGGAGCACCTCTCGGATTCGTCTAAACGACACAAAGTTGTGCCGTATAAACAGAAAAAGTCTACTCCTTTCTGCCCAGTCCATACAGAAAATCAATGTGAACTTCATTGTGAGAAATGTGATATTCCGGTTTGTTCCACCTGTGTCACCTCAGGTAAACATAAAGGTCACGAAATATCAGATGTTTTGGAAAAAATCAGCTATAAAACACAAACTTTACAAAAAGATTTGGAAGAATTGGACACCAGAATATATCCCCGATATATAGAAATGGCCTTCAATGTCCAAACTGAGAAAACAGAGTTAGAAAAGAATTACAGGAATCTGACAACAGCCGCCGACCAACAAGGAGAAATCTTACATCGAGAGATTACAGCCATTGTCAACCGAAAGAAATCAGACATTGAGGAAATGAAAAGTAAGCATCTAGATATCCTAAACAAAAATGCCGAAGAAATCACACAGAAAATCACTGCACTGAAGCAGCTCATTTCCGGCTTGAAATCAATGCTAGAATTAAATGACGTCTTCTCAACCTCTACTTACAAATCTAGGAACTCGGAGTTCAGAGCATTACCTCCTAAAGTCAAAGTTATATTACCAAGGCTTCCTCCTCAGAAAATAAACAAAGTCCAGCTGAATGAAATGTTTGGTTCTCTGTCATCATTATACATTAACACAGAACATGTGGAAATAATGAAGTCACCCGAAGCTGTATCATCTTCATTCAAACCATTCCTCGATGAACCGCGACTCACTGCCACCATAGACACTGGGTATCATGGACTACGCAGTGTTAGCTGTCTCGGTGAAGATGAAGTCTGGACACGTGGGGATAGCAAAATCATGAAGCTGCTCAACGTCCAGGGAGAATTACTGAACTTAATCCAATCTAAGTCAGGGAAAATACCACAGGACATAGCAGTGACACAGGGAGGAGATCTTTTTTATACGGACATTGATAAAAGTACTGTAAACCTAGTGAAAGATAGACAAGTACGGACCGTGATCACACTGCATGGTTGGACACCTTGCTTTATCTGTAGTACCGCTTCTGGTGATCTTTTGATTACCATGATCAATGATAACGAAACACAATCCAAAGTTGTGCGTTACTCTGGCTTCATAGAGAAACAAACCATTCAGTTTGATAATCATGGTCGCCCTCTCTATTCATCTGGTCCTTACCTTAAATACATCAGCGAAAACAGGAACCTGGATATCTGTGTGGCTGACTTCATGGCTTGTGCAGTAGTGGTGGTCAACCAGTCAGGAAAACTCCGATTTAGATACACTGGCCATCCCTCAAACACCAAAGAATCATTTGATCCAGTTGGCATCACTACAGATAGCCAGAGCCACATTCTGACCACAGACCGTTACAATGAATGCATCCACATCCTCGATCAGCACGGACAGTTCCTTCGCTACATTCAGAATTGTGATTTACGGGCTCCATGGGGTTTGTGTGTGGACATCAGGGATAACCTCTATGTGGCTGAGTTTGCTACTGCTAAAGTGAAGAAAATCCAATATCTATAAACACATTGTAAATCACACATCTATAGCAGTGCTAATCACAGATTCAAACACTGCTTTAGTTACAGACCCCGAAGCGTGTACTACACTTTCAAAGCGTTCTGTTTCGTTCCATGAAGATCATTCAGCGTTCTGTGTAAACTGTTTCGTGCACGAATCGTTCTGTATATGATCAGAACACGCCCATAGCAACATTCAGGCCGTTCAATGGACACCTTAGAAACCTACAGGACATGTGAAGCGAGCAAGCCATTTTGGAATTTGCTGAGATTCTAAACTTTCTTTACGGTGTGGACTTCATCGAAACAAAATAGTGATTTTAAAACTGCAAGACAGCAAAATTTGATACATTCGAAGCTCTCAAAGCAATTCCAACACCTTTATCTCCGGAGACAATATATCTCGGACGTCAGTACTTACATGTAGTTAATTATTTTCATTTGAGTTTTATTTCATTTTATTTTACACATTTATTTACATGTATTTGTATTTAGTATAAAGGCAAAAGTAACAAAAAGTGCATTATCAATCGCATAAGTCCCAAATAGAATACAAAAACAAGAGTTGTGCAAACACGGACCCCTTGACACACCAGAGGTGGGATCAGGTGCCTAGGAGGAGTAAGCATCCTCTGTTGACCGGTCACACCCGCCGTGAGCCCATAGTCTAGATCAGGTAAATGGAACAATCCGTAGTCAAATCAGGGTGTGAAAATTTGTTTTGAGACACATGTTTGGTCACGTTAGCGGTTTCGTATTTCAATAAAAATATATTTTTAATTTTTTTTATCAAACTTGTTTATCGGAACTATCTGGATAATGCAAAACTGACTTGTGGATGTATAGACAAATATAAATTTATCAATCTCGTAAGTCCCAAATAGAATACAAAACAGGAGTTGGGCAGACACAAACCCTGGATACACTAGAGGTGGGATCAGCTGCATAGGAGGAGTAAGCACCCCCGTCATCCAGTCACACCCGCCGTGAGCCCATTGTCTTGATCAAGTAAACGTAGTAATCTGCAGTCAAAATCAGTGTAAAACAAATCGCTCAACAATTGCCATGAAATGGGTCAGACAGCATTAGACCCAATAGGAGATGGTATGGGCAAAATAGATCGTTATAACGACCATATCATTTGCGAAATAACTGAATGTTAAACTTGAACTGTTGAAACCCCTCCAACAACAAAATGTTTGTAAATAGTCTGTCTCAATACAAAAACGGATGATACACAGAACAAGCTCTTACGCATCGAATAAGTTGAGAGATATTCGTTTCATGGTCTGTGCAGCTGGAGGAGAAGGTGTTGGTTTCATTCTGTAACCTTGCTCATTATGTTTGAATGGTGCGTGATGTGGCTATCATACTTCACATGAACAGTTGCACATTACTCGTAGCAAGCGTTTGTTTTGATACAAAGGTTTTCACTTGGTGACTTTAACTACTTTAAAGAGAACTCGAACTTGCAAACTTTAAAGACTTCCATATTTTGATATACATGTACATGTATGTAGATTTCTTAGGTTAAGGCCTTCAAATTTGTTCTTTGACCTTGATTTTTGAACAAAGTTTTAAACTTTTCATTTTGCTTGTAACTTTTGTATGCATTTCTTGTAGCAAAGCATTTCTTTTGATGCCAATATTTTGCTTTGGAATTTGACCAACTTTCGAGAATAGTTAACCTAGACGGTATCTCCTGAGTGCATGTTTAAGGTGGAACTTTTATATTTTGTATACGAATCCCTTATAGCAAGGCCTTTCATACCTTGATTGTTTTCCTTTTCCCCCTTGCATCACTGTTATGCTGTGACCTTTTGGGCTAGTTTGGAATCACAATATGGGGCAAAATAAATTCGAGTAAGGAAGGGTTCTTTCTATACGATACTACTAGTGCATGTTAATTGCAATGCATTGTTGTTATCAACTTCATATCCTTGTGTTTGCGAAAGCAGGAAACTGAATTGAATATTCATTTTGGATATGAATATCTTGTTGAATAAAGACAGACAAATACTTATTATGACCGAACTTAATACCTCGCCTCCCAAATAAATTCATTTCGCATATCATATGGTCGTTATAACGATCTAGTTTGCCAGTATGACCAGCCATTGGGTAAAATACTGTCTGGTGTATTTGATAGCAATAGCTAGACCGTTTTTCATGTATTGCTTTTAACTACGAAATACTCTATTTAGCTGATCAAGACAATGGGCGTGCCCGGTAGACAGGGGATGCTTACTGAGCGATTTGTAGTCAAATCAATGTATACAGAACGGCTTAGCGATTACTATGAAACATGTCAGACAGCAATTGACCTAATGCCAGGTTGTAATGGCAACCTAGATCAAAATAAATTAAACCATATAATTTGTTCTATGCTGCCCCTAAGCATGCTAGTCGAAACCCTGCAACAAGAACTTGTTTGTGAGTAGCATGTCTCGATATATTGCCAATGAGGAACCACAGCATAGCTTTGATATCAACCTCAGAGTATTTGTGCGTAGAATCAGAGTTGAGTTTAACGTGATTTTAGAATGACTAATCAATAGATATGAATATTTTTCCCCATTATTTGTTGAGGAAGCAACTGTCGATAATGTTAAAAAGTGATGTCTTTAATTCATCGTAAATTTTCAAATATAAATTAGTTTCTTTAATTACACCGGACTTATCAGGACGCTATATTTACAGCGACATCAGTATTCGGAGTAAACATGATAATAAATAAAAATAGTCAGACACTGAAGCTCTGATCTTGTCCCTTCATGTTTACGAGTATAGGTATGTTTGACTTGTAATAAATATAGGTGAAATTTTGAAAATTTCACAATTTACATAAAACAATAACTTTGGTTGAATGTTCCTTCGTGAGGTGTCCTACACATCGGTCCTTTATAGAAGAGTTTGAAAACGAAAGTCGCGTTTCATGGTCGACATTAGCACGATGGAGAACTCTTATTGTGATACATCACCTACTCATACTTGTGAATTCTCAAAAAAAATCAGCAAAATAAATGTTTATTTCCGCATATAAACATCAAACTTTTGTATCCTCAGAACCAAAATGAGACCCCTTTATACGAAATGCTCCTTAACCCCACGTACCCCGTCCTGGAATTACAGTAGTTAATTATACGTACAACGCAAGACTCGGTCGAATTTCAATATACATGGGGTATAATCAAGATTATTAATATAATTATATATTTTGTATTCATACGATAGGAACCCATCGGGGGCAGGGTTAGAATAGGTTGTCAACATCCCCTTACGTGTCGTAAGAGGCGACTAAATGAGGCAGTCCTTCGGATGAGACCGCAAAAACCGAGGACCCGTGTCACAGCAGGTGTGGTACGAAAAAGATCCTTCCCTGCTCAAAGGCCATGACTGCCGAGCATAGGCCTAAATTTTGCAACCCCTTACCGGCAATGGTGACGTGTCCACATGAGTGAAATATGCTCGAGTGGGACATAAAACAATAAATAATCAATCAATCAATCAATCATATGTTAGGATTTTGTAATGAAAGGAAAATATAGGATCGCTTATGGTTCGTTGTTGGATGTGATTATTATCCAACGAGTTGCATGTTTTCAATCCTCGAGCTTTATCCAAGCAGTCTAATGGATTTGCATTTTCTAAAATCATATTCGTTCATCTCAATCCAAACTTCATTCGTAACGTTAACAATACGACGCAAAATAGGTCGTTGGTAAATGCAAATAAATGCAATAGCATTACAGATTTTGTACTGCTTCACTCTAATTACCTATTACATGTGTAATAGTGCTAAGTTTGATTAGTAGCTATGTTTTTATATTCATACATACACACCCTTAGATCTTAGATCCACCCCTTTATTCACATCACTACACAGGTACACTTACAATCTATATACCGTGGGGGCTTTGATCATGGGTCTGAGAGTGGTCATTTTGTATGAAGGGTTTAAATTGGTCAGTTTTTGTCAAGTTCTAGTTGGTTGGTTTTTCTTGTCTTGCCGCCAGTTTTGAGAACTGTTAATAGAATCCAGGACCTTGTAGAGTTTTGATCTGCATTTCACTATTTTGACTTTGAGACTTTGAATTCTTCATTTCTGGGCTATCTTCTTTCCTTATCTTCTTATACTAGTGTTCCATCACTGGTCTGAATATATTGTTCATAGACCTGAACCCTACAGGAGTTTTTATTATTTCAACTGGAGGAAAACCCCTGTTACACATGTATTATGATCGGGTTTGGTTTATTCTCCGAAAACTTAGCTGTTACTTTCATTTCTATTGGCGAGATATTATCTTCGATTTGATTGGTTACACGTTTATATATATTATATTCAAACACTCTTGTTGATTGGTGAATCCGTGGTAAAGTTTGGAAGAACTGTGCCTTCTCCCTAACCTCTTTAAGGTTAGTCTAAACTCTTTTTCTTCTATTAGGTGAAGGTCTAAAATTTTCTCTTAGGCATTTGAACAAGAATTCAACTCCATCTTTCTAGTTTCTTTATTTCAATGTCAAAGCCCACTACTCCTTTTTCACACAAGGTCATTGAAATACACTCCTTCATTGTAGGCAGTTTTTATTGTTTTGTTAATACATTTATGAAACTTGAACTGTCTTGTGTGATTCATGATGAGTTGAGGCACCGGAACCTCGTATTCAACTGACCTGGGTTTGAAAAGAGAGGTAGGTAAATAGATCGATCTCATAAAAATGAACATTGACTGCCATAATGTTTAATTCGTAAAAGATAATTTATAAATGTGCGATTATTTATGAAATGTCCTAATCTGTGATAAGGATGACACGCGGTCTTCTCTTTTTTTTTGGGGGGGGGGGGTCTAGTCTCTTAAATTACAAGTGTGATCGAATTTTACCATTGCGTACATCGCCATTGAGAGAATTGTATGTGTCCTGTGAAATGGAGGGTCGTGGTGTTTTCATTGTTAGATGTGCTTGTGTTTCTTACTTCTGCGATATTTGGATATTTTACTTAATATTGACTCTAATGGCAGACTGACAACTACATTATATGATAAACGTGATGACTTTGACTTTGCAATTGTCAACTTTCCTTTTTTGTGTAGTAATGTACCACTATCACATGCTTATGGTGTGTATGTCTCCCAGTTGATTCGATACGCAAGGGCATGCCATGCGTATGATGATTTTTTAAAGTGAGGCCAACTACTAACCAAAAAGTTGATGTTGCAGGGTTATAACAAATCTCGTTTAAAGTCATCATTTCGCAAATTCTGCGGTCGCTATAATGACCTTGTTTGCGATTACAAATTATCACTAAATCATATGTTGACTGATTTATTTCATACCCTTTGTTAGACTGTAATTTTCATACTAGATTTGACGACGGGTAACCCCGTTTACTTTGTTTCGACTACAGGCTCACGGCGGGGGTGACCGGTCCGCAGAGGATGCTTACTCCTCCATGGCACCTGATCCTGCCTTCGCTTTCGTCGAAGGTCCGTATTGCCCTACACTCGATTTTGCATGTGTTTTATTGGACTATGATTACGTTTGATACTTTGTTACTTCGCCATTTTATATATGTAATAATATCTTAGTGTGCTCATGGTGTTTGGTTCTTTCTAACACTCAAAAAGATTGCACAGTACGTCATTCAGCTCTGACGGGGTATAGGGTTGGGGGATGTGGTGTGAATAGAAAGGTTTTAATTTTCAGTTTCAAGAATCCCGTACGTTATATATTTGTTTCAAGTTACAATATATACAGTATTTGTGTCCTTGACAATTTACAATATTTTTCGATCGAATAAAAGATATGATCAGGGGTTCGTGTAATGACGGCCAGTAAAAATGACTAGGCCAAATAAAAAAAAAACCCACAGGCATGTTCTCTCAGTCTTATTTAAGTACTCTTATTTATTTATTTACAGCCACCAGATCCAAAACACATTTATGACTACTAGTATGTTATGCATACTGTATTATCAACTGCATGGATAAAGGAGTAAATATGTGATCAATTGCATAATCATTTTGTTACCTACTCTATCCATCATGAACTCAGTTAAAACCATTCAAACTAGCGATAACAAGTAAAAATAGTGCGTTCAGGCTGACACGTCGCACAGGTATTTAATCACGTGATTGGACAGACAGGCGGAATATCGCGCCGAGACCATATTGGATTTACTGGTGAGACAAAATTATATATAAACTTTCTGGTATTGTAATATCATTTCAAAATATTCACCATACGTAAATTATTTATAATCAATGAGATAGATAATACATTGTACTTTCATAAAATTCTGACAGGAGAAGGGGCAAATCGATTCATGCATTTGATTTTTTTTAATAAATGCCTTGTGCTTATTTCAGCCTACTTGTTATCAATTTTTGTTTTAATTGTCATTCCTTTTATATTGCTGAAGGTAAACACCTCGTGTCATCCAGACACAAAACATGTTGCATCCCCGGCGCAGTGCTCAGGAAATACTATTGTGTGACCTCTGTGAAACCGCTGCCTTACAGAGCTATTGTGAACTCTGTAATATTAACTTATGCAATACCTGTGTTGTGGAGCACCTATCTGATTCGTCTAAAGGACACAAAGTTGTGCCATTTAAACACAGAAAATCTACACCTATCTATCCGATATGTCCGGATCACAACGAAAAACATTGCGAAATTCACTGCGAGAAATGTGACACTCCTGTCTGTTCTACTTGCGTCACCTCAGGTGAACACAAAGGTCACGAGATATCAGATATTCTGGAAAAGCTCAGCGCTAAAACACAAATTTTACAAAACGATTTGGGAGAATTGGAGACCAGAATTTGTCCCCGATATGAAAAAATGGTGTCCGATCTCCAAACTGAAAAAGCCGATTTAGGATTGAAGTACGGGAAGTTGACAACAGATGCCGACCAACAAGGAGAAATTTTGCACCAAGAGATTACCGCCATTGTCAACCGACGGAAATCTGACATTCAGGAAATGAAAAGCAAACACTTATCTACCGTAAATAAAAATGGAGATGAAATCATGCAGAAATTTTCTGAACTCAAACAAATAATTTCTGACTTGAAATCAATAATAAAATCAAAGGATGTCTCCTTAACCTCCACTTACAAATCTAGAAATTCCGAATTTAGAACATTACCGCCTAAAGTCCGAGTTACATTGCCGAGTTTTTCTCCTCTGAAAATAAACAAAGATCAGCTCAATGAAATGTTTAGTTCTCTGCCATCAGTATCCATTGACACAGAACACAGGGAAACCATAAAGTCTCCAGAAGCTGCATCATCTCCTCCAGTGAAACCATTGCTTAATGAACCTCAATCCATCGCCGCCATAAACACTGGGTATGGTGAATACCGACTATACAGTGCCAGCTGTCTCAGGGAAGGGAAAGTTTGGACGAGTGGTGATAACAAAATCATGAAGCTCCTCAACCTCCAGGGAAAACTACTGACATCAACACAAACCAAGTCGGGGAACAGACCAGGGGATATAGCAGTGACACAAGAAGGAGATCTTGTTTATACTGACCCTAAAAACAAAACAGTAAACCTTGTGAAGAATAAAAACATACGGACCATTATCACACTACAGGGATGGGAACCTCGCAATGTCTGCAGTACCGCCTCTGGTGATCTCCTGGTTACTATGGACAGTGATGAAGACACGCAATCCAAAGTTATCCGTTATTCTGGCTCCACAGAAACACAAACCATTCAGTTTGATGATCAGGGTCGTCCTCTCTATTCATCTGATGACATTAAATACATCAGTGAGAATAGGAACCTGGATATTTGTGTGGCTGATTGGGCAGCTAGAGCATTAGTGGTGGTCAATCAGTCAGGGAAACTCCGATTTAGATACATTGGTCATCCCTCTAACACCAACGAATCCTTTAGACCATACGGCATCACTGTAGACAGCCAGAACCATATCCTGACAGCAGACTATTCTAATGACCGTATCCACATCCTAGATCAGGACGGGCAGTTCCTCCGTTTCATTGAGAACATACGTGGTCCATGGGGATTATCTGTGGACATCAGAGACAACCTCTTTGTGGCTGAGAGTGACACCGCGAAAGTGAAGAAAATCCAATATCTATAAACACAGTTTTGATTACACATCCCAACAGCGTTAATTATTAAAATTACTTACAAATTTAATCAATGTTCGTTATCTTTGCCATTTTATATGTCTTAACTCAGTGGTAACAAGATATAATTATAACCTTCCGATTATGAAGTCTCCCAAACGACGTACATGTACTGAGCATTGTCCTGCCTTGTACATAAAGAAAAAATGTACAAGTTATTATAATCAAGGTCATTATACTACTTCAAAGTAGGTTACATTTTTTTATCATATTCATTGATTTCATGTCTCTATCAAGGTCAAAGGTCAAAGTCAGTAGATATCCTAGTTTGCAATTTCTGTTGTCTGCCTCTATTAATTCCAGTTTTAAAGTTATATGCGTTTCATGTCCAAGGTCAAATATCAAAGTAACAGTAGGAGTTACAAAATTTTGATACTAATTTGTAAATCTCTTATACATTTCTGAAGATTCTCTCCCCCAATTTGAACTGTTTGCTTATTGTTTTACAAATTTTACAATCTAGAGTAACCTGACCTAGTGACCTTGATACCAATTTATCATCCTCTCATAATTTCAGATTATCCCTCTATCAGGCCTGGTTCTGAAGTAATAGCATTTTCTGTTCCAAGGTCACAGGTCAAAGTCACTGGAGTCACTTGGCCTTGAAACAAGTCCCGTTACCCTCTTTTTGAAAGACCCCATGTCTATTAATTCTCTTTCAAAAGTATACCAGTTTTTATGTTCAAGGTCAAAGCTCAAGGTCACTAAACGCATTTGACTTTACTACTGATTTGTAGATCCCAACATCCTTTCATCATTTCTGAAGAGCCCATGTCTCTATCAAACTTGGTTCTGAAATAAATGTCTACTTCATGTTCAGAGGTCAAGGTCACTGGAGTAATTTGACCTTGATACTACTTTGTAGATTCTGCCATCCTCTTATCATATCTGAAGAAGCTATGAGTGTGTTGGTTTGACAAGGTTTATGTTCAATGGTCAGAGGCCAAGGTCACTGGGGTAACTTGACCCTGACACTGATTTGTAGGCCTTTTTTCATTTCTGGACACCTCATGGCTCTATTTATCATATTTATCAAGCCATATCTGCTGAATTTTAGAATTAATATTACACACCAACCCCATTTCATCCCCACGAAATGTAATCAAACAAAAACATTTCTGCACATCTACATACATTGGCCTATCATATCCTATAATATCTAAGACTTTCATCAACAGGCTACAGAGAAAAATGTCGGACAGATTTAGGTGCAAAAGAGGGGCGGAAGAATGATAAAAATAAGTTTCCAAATTTTGTTTCAAAGTACGATTTAAAAAAAGTGCCATTTACAGCATTTTGTTAATTACGGTAGCTTTTAATCACAGTTCCTTGTGAATAACAGCCCTGTTTATTATTAAGTAATATGTACTTTGCTTCTTTGTTGAAATGATTTAACGTATGTCTCACACTGCTGTTTAGTAATTCTTTCAATATTTGTACTCTAATTTTTGGCAAATCATTATCAATATTAGTCTGCTAAGTACTACTTCAGTCTAAATGTGTTACAGTTTATTTATCTACCTTTATACAATATTCTGAACACTTGTGATATAATTATATCAAATGGAAAGGCAAATATAACGAACAGTAAGCAAATTGAACTGTCAATAACAGTCTATGAGAATTCTTATGGCTGAACTTGGAATATAATCCTAAACCCCTGAATTACTACTCGGGTGCTATGCAGACAAATTAATATCCACAATTTTGACTGGACCTTGAATCAAACTCGAGACCCCTGTAATACTAGTTGGGTCCTCTACATACAATGTATGTAACACTGAACTGTTCAGACCGATGTATATAGTACATATACCGTAGTTCTAACCACTCTACAACAACTACTAGATCTGTACCGATATGCTGCACTTAGTTAAAACACCATACCTCTGAGTTTGAAAATTTCGCCTTCCACTTTTTGACTATCAGCAATACTTATCAATATAATTTTGCGGTGAGATTGTTTCCAAATTGCTCAGTTGTTAGAAAACCTTCCTTACAGAATCTCGGAACGTGGGTTCGAATTCCAATATAGTCCACTGCAGTTCCTTTTACGTAGAAAATAGCTACATCTATAGATAAGTATGGGAATTTGAGATGTCGCACAGTTCACTTTTGGGGTAATAATAAGACTTGTCACGCACAAATTGACTCACANTACGTAGAAAATAGCTACATCTATAGATAAGCATGGGAATTTGAGATGTCGCACTGTTCACTTTTGGGGTAATAATGAGACTTGTCACGCACAAATTGACTCACTCTGTCCCCCACAATGTTGGTGTTTGGTGGTCAGTATATCGGGACATTCTTTAGCTATAAAGTTCAGCAGACTGGTCTTTTGTTTTCTTTAATCCAGGAGGAGTTGAACACTTTCCTTGTCAGCTGATTTTTACAAGATTATCTATAGACTGAATTAATAAAATTATTATCCATGATAGCAAAATGCAGCTTAATCTTATAACAATTTACCAAGAAATGTTAGAAAAAAGACTTTATCATTGAGACTTAGCAATAACGTTGACTATTATCTAATAAAACGAGGAATAAATAATAGTACACTTTCATTTCCAAAATCCTCTGGGCTTTACCCTTGCCTCCACAAAATCATTGCCAACGATCGGGGGGCTAATGCCCTTATCGTGTTTGATACATATTTATGCTACTAATATGATTAACAGTCATTTGAAAGAAGAGATATAACTCTGGATTACGTTTTCCGATTGCTTTCAACTTAGTTATCTTTCTTTTATTTCTTGTACTTTGCAAAACATTCATATCCGAGATATCATCTCGGTGGATAAATGCGTTACCTCTGGTAAACACAAAGGCCACGATATATCAGATATGCTAGACAAAATAAGCTCTAACACAATATTTACAAAAAAGGTAGGAAGAATCAGAGTCCAGAATTTATCCCAATATCAAGAAATGGCCTACGATGTATAAGCTTAGAAACAAATTGCAGGGAACTAACCACTGCTGTTGACCAACAAGAAACCCTAAACCACGAAATAACTGTCATCGTCAACCAACGGAAATCCGAAATTCAGGAAATGAAAAACAAACACCTATCTACCCTGAATAAAATTGCAGAAGAAGTTACACAGAGAATTACTGAACTTAAACAGAAAATTTCAAATATGATTCGCATCACATACTTTCATTGAGCAGATCTTTGTTGATTTTCTGGGGAGAAACACTTGGAAATGTAGCTTGGACTTTAGGACCTGATGTTCTAAACTCAGAATTCCTAGATGTGTACGCAAAGGTTAAGGATACATCCTCGGATTCAAGATAACGAACAGTGATCAATATAAAATGGCGAAGTAAACAATGTGTTAAACACAATCATAGTCTCGTTCAATATTTACATGTAATTCAACGTTATTTTATACATACTGAATTTTCGTCACTTTAGCAGTTTTGCAATCAGCCACAAACAGATTGTCTCTGATGATCCCACATAAACCGTATGGAGAGTTTAAGTCACAGTATGCAGTTGTTGACTGGGGTAGAGGGAAACAGTCGATCTGTTGGACCGGAGTGCAAGCTGTAGCCCAAGGCCGTAGGCCGCGGGCAACCGCTTGCACTTCGGTCGAAGCATGGTGAGCTGTTTTGCCGTAGACCGCTGTTAACAACTGTTTTGTTATACCCTACTACACAGTAGAATTTCCTCAATAGGCGGTCTATGTCTCATAATTCTTTGCCAATTTATCCAAAGAGACAGTGATAAGTCCAAATCCAAAGTATTCACCGCGAGAATATTTTCCATTTTCTATTGTGTTTTGCTGCCCCTGCTTTTCAAGCATCGCTTGAATTTCATCCTCATTTGCCGCAGCGAAACGACCATTGGCCATTTTGTCGACTGGAATAAATCATTTCGGCACACTCGGCTGATTACATCTAACTGATGGTTACCAGATCATCCGAGGTTGCCGAAGGGGAAAAGATTACACAATTTAGCGCCACTATGAGTCAGCGGGCCAACATGTCATTTTAGCTCGTTTAACAGTCCGATTTTAGAACAGGTCCCCGGCCTCGCCCGGTCGCAACAGTCATGATGTTGGACTTTTCTTTGTAAGGAATAATGTAGGAACTGTTTAGTATGGGTATACCAATTCTGAATGTAACGAAGGAACTGTCCGTCCTGATCTAGGATGTGTATACGGTCATTGTAACAGCCTGCTGACAGGATATGACTCTGGCTGTCTGTGGTAATGTCGACTGAATCAAATGATTTGGTGGTATCAGAAAGATGACCAGTCTATTTAAATCGGAATTTTCCTGCCTGATTGACCACTACTAGCCACACAGATATCTAGGTTGATGTATTTGTCATAACCATATGGATAATTATGGATGATTTCAAACTCTGTGGAGAAAGGATAACGGTTTACGTGGGGTATTTGGGTTTCTTCGTCGTCCATAATAATCAGGAGATCATTGTTAGAAGTAAACCAGAAATACACAGAAATCCAAACAAATTTTTTTTCAACCCAATGTGGTTGTTGGAACACTTCTGTGTCTGTCCATTCGTCACTAGTGTTAGCATACACGAGATCTCCATATCGTGTCACAGCTATGTCCCGCGGATTTGCTCCTGACTTGGTTTGGAACCAAAGACGAGATATTGACGGCCAGTGTAAATGACTCCAGGCAATAATAAAAAAATCCCACAGCGATCCTCAGTTCATTATTAAAGTACTGCTTATTTTATTTATGTTATCAGCCAACCAGTACAAGAACAACATTGAGACTACTAGTTATCTACCGTATTATTACTGCAGTGGATAAAGACTTTGATCAATTGCAATAACTCATTTTGGTTACTATCTATATCATGAACCGTTAAAGAAACACGACTGCAATACTGCAGCCGAATACGCAGAAAATAGTTGCGTTCACTACAGGCCGCACGTCGCCAGGCAATTTAATCAGTGATTGGCAAGACAGGCGGTGATCAGCGCCGAGACATTACTGGGATTACTGGTACCATGACCAAACTTATATAACTACTTTCTGGTATTGTAATATTAATTAAAATTTTCAGCCAAGTATTATTATAATCAATGAATGATAAATAATTGTACTTTCATAAAGAATTCTCTGACAGGAAAGTGGGCTAAATCGGATTCAATGCCATCTGTTTTTAATCAATTGCCTTGTGCTGATTTCAAGCCACTTGTTCACATTTTTGTTGTAATCATTCTTTTATATTGCTGAGTAAAACCCTCGTGTCAATCCCATGACACGAAATCTGTTCATCTCCGCGCGCAGTGCTTCAGGAAATCTATTATGTGTTGACTCTGTAAAACAGTGCCGCTAGACAGAGCTATTGTAAGTAATTAAACTTATGCAATACCGTTGTTTGTGGGCGATATTTGATAGTCAATAGGACACAAAGTTGTGCCATTAAACACAGAAGAATCTACACCTGATCTACCTGTATCCGGATCACTACGATAAACCATGCGAATATTCAGCTGCGAGAAATTGACAGACTCCGTTGTTCTACTTCGTCACCTCAGGGAAACAAAGAGTCTGATTCTCGCTCTGCGATTTCAGCTTCGGAAAGACTCGCGCAAAACATCAAATGTTACAAACGGTTTGGGAGAATTGGAGACATAGAATTGGGTCCCCGATATGAAAAAAGGTGTCCGAGCCCAAATGAAAACGCCGATTAGGAGTTGAATACGGGAGTGATCAACAAGTGCGATCCAACAGGAGCTTTGCAACCACAGAATTACCGGCCATGTCAACGACGGAATCTGAACATGCCGGAAAGAAAAGCAAAAACACTTACTACCGTAAAATAAAAAGAGATGAAGATCATGGCAGAAATTTTATTCTGAACTCAAACAAATAATTTCTGACCTTGTAAATCAATGAATTAAAATCAAAGGAGTCTCCTTATATCCCCACTTACAAATTAGAATTGCCGAAATTTAGAACAATACGCCTAATAGTCCAGTACATTGCCGAGTTTTTCTCCTCTGAAAATAAAACAAAATACTAAATGAGATGCTTTAGTTCCTCTGCCATCAGTAGCCATGCTTGACAAGAACATGCAGGGGATACTCTATAGAGTAGTCCTCCTAGAGAGCTGCATATCATCTCCTCCAGTGAAGACATTGCTGCTACATGAACCTTCAATCGCATCGCCTGCCGATATACACGGGGTATGCTGAATACCGACTATACAGGTCCAGCTTGTTGCTCAGAAGGGAAAGTTTGGACAGTGGTGATAACAAAGTCATTGAAACTCGTCAACCTCCAGGAAAACACTGACATCAACACAAACCAATCGGGCGAACAGACGACAGTGGATATAGAGTGATCACAGAGATAGGAGATCCTTGTTTATACTGCCCTAAACCAAAGTAATCTTTGAAGATATAAAAACATCGGCCATTTCACCCACTAACAGGGATGGGAACCTCGCAATGTCTGCAGACGGCCTCTGGTGCTTCTTGGTACTATGGACAGTGATAAAGAACACAGCAATCCAAAGTTATCCGTTATCCGGCCCACAGAACAACAAACCCTTCAGTTTGATGATTCAGTGGTCGTCCTCCATCATCGTGACATTAAATGTACATCATGAGAATGAGGAAACCTGATATTGTGTGTGGCCTGTGGGCCGCTAGAAGCATCTAGTGTGGTCAAGTGCAGTCAGGGAGCTGCCGATTTATGATACACTTGGTCATTCCCTGCTAACTACCAACGAATCCTTTAACCAACGGCCTCAGTGTAGACAGCCAAAACCATACCGAGCAGACTATTGCTATACGTCATTCCCACAATTCCTGAGATCAGTAAGGGCATTCCGTATGTGGTCAAAGTGAAATATCCGGATCGGACCAATCGGATGTTACGCGTGGAATCTTCTAGTAAGAACTAAACACTTATACCGTCTGGCTTTGAGGGAATGTGCATGTCACATCAAAACTGTGTTTATATAGATGTGCTGAAAGTGAAGAAAATCCAATATCTAAAACACAGTTTTGATTACACGTCCCAACAGCGTTAATTACTTAAAATTATTTACAAATAATCAAGTGTTCGTTATCTTTGCCATTTTAGTATGTCTTAAACTTCATAGTGGTAACGAGATATAATTTGACCTCCGATTATGAAGTCTCCCAACGACGTACATGTACTGGACATTGTCTGCCGTGTGTACATAAACTGAAAAATGTACAAGTTATAATAATCAGAGGTCATTATATCTACTTCAAAGTAGTTACATTTTTTATCATAGCATTATTGATGTCTCTATCAAGGTCAAAGGTCAAATTCAGTAGATATCCTAAGTTTGCAATTTCGTGTTCTGCTCTCTACTTAAATTCATTTTTAAAGTTATATGCGTTCATGTCCAAGGTCCAAATAAAGTAAACAGTAGTAGTTACAAAATTTGAGCTACTAATTTGTAAATCTCTTATACGATTTCTAAGATTCTCCCACAATTTGTGACTGTTTGCTTATTGTTTACAATTTTACAATTAGAGTAACCTGACAGTGACCTTGATACCAATTTATCATCCTCTATAATTTCAGAATTATTCCTCTCTAGTCAGGCTGGTTCTGAAGAATAGCCAATTTTCTTTCGCATAGTCACAGGTTCAAAGGTACTGGAGTCCATTGGCCTTGAAGACAAGTCCCGTTACCCTCGATGTTTATGAAGACCCCATGTCTTTAATTCTCTGTTCAAAAGTAAAACCAGTTTGATGTTCAATGGTCAAAGCCCAAGTCACTAAACGCATTTGACTTTACTACTGAATTTGTAGATCCACTACATGGCCTTTCATTCATTTCTGAAGAGCCATGTCTCTATCAACTTGGTTCTGAAATAAAGTTGTCTACTTCATGTTCAGTAGTCAGGTCACTGAGTAATTATGACCCTTGATACTACTTTGTAGTATCTGCCATCCCTTATCCATATCTCTAAGAAGCTAGTGAGTGTGTTGGTTTGACAAGGTTCTATGTTCGAAGTGAGGCGCAAGGTCATGGGAACTTGACCCTGGACACTGATTGTAGCGCTTTTTTCATTTCTGGCACTCATGGCTCTTATTTATATATTTATCACAGGCCATACGTGCTGAATTTTAGAATTAATTACTTACAACACCAACCCACCATTTCATCCCACGAAATTGTAATCAAACAAAAACATTCTGCCATCTACGATATCATGGCCTATATCATAAGTCCTAGTGAATATCTAAAGACATTCATCAACGGCTACGAGAAAAATTCGGACATGATTAGGTTCAAATAGATGGGGAGAGGGCGCACGAATGATAATAAATATAGTTTCCAATATTTTGTTTCAAAGTACTATTTTAAGAAAAGTGCCATTTACTAGCATTGTTAGTATTACGGTAGCTTTTAATCAGCAGTTCCTTGTGAATAACAGCCCTGTTGTATTATATAAGTAATATGGTATTTTGCTTCTCTTGTTGAAATGATTTAACGTTATTGCTCACATATGCTGTGTTAGTAATTCTTTCAATATTTGTACTCTAATTTGTGGCAAATCATTATAATTTGAGTCTGCTTAATATACTTTCAAGTCTAAAATGTGTTACCAGTGTTTATTTATTACCTTTATACAGATATTCGAACACTTGCGATATATTGTTATCAAATGGAAGGCAAATATAACGAAACACGTAAGCCAAATTGAAAGCTTGTCAATAAAAGTCTATGAGTGAATCTTATTGGCTGACTTGGGAATATAATCCTAAACCCCTGAATTATCTACTCGGGTGCTATGCAGACAAATAATATCCCAATTTTGATGGACTCTGAATCAAACTCGAGACCGCCTGTATTACTAGGTGTGGGTCCTCTAGACATTGACAATTGGTATGTAACAGCTGGAACTGTTCAGACGAATTATAGTAACTAATACCGTAGTTCTAACCAACTCTACAACAACCTACTAGATCTGTCGATATGTGCCTTAGTTAAATACACCAATGACCTCTTGAGTTTGAAACAATTCTCGCTCCACTTTTTGACTATCAGCAATACTTATTCAATAAATTTTGCGGTGGATTGTTTCCAGAATTGTCTCTAGTTGTTAGAAAACCTTCCTTACAGAATCTCGAACGTGGGTTCGAATTCCAATTATATCCCACTGCAGTCCTTGTTACGTAGAAAATAGCTACTCATCTTAGAAAGATGGGATTGTGACGATGTCGCACACGTTCCTTTTGGGGTAAAGTAATGAGACTTTGTCACGCACAAATTGACTCTACACTGTCCCCCACAATGTTTGGTGTTTGGTGGTCAGTACTACGGGGACATTCTTTAGCATAAAGTTCAGGCCAGACTGGTCTTCTTGTTTTCTTTAAATCAGCGAGGAGTTGAATCACTTTTCCCTGTCAGTGATTTTTACAAGATATGTATCATGACCTGAATTAATAAAATTATTCGCACATGATAAGCCAAAATGCAACTTAATCTTATTAACAATTTACCAAAAATGTTAGAAAAAGATACTTATCATGTGAGTACTTGCAATAACGTTTGACTAGTTATACATAAACGGGAATAAATAAAGTACAATTTCAGTTTCCAAAAATCCCTGGGCTTTACCCTTGCTCTCCACAAAAAGTCATTGCCAACGGACGGGGTGCAATCGCCTATCGTGTTTGATTACATATCTATGCTACTAATATGATTAACAGTCATATTGAAAGAAGAGAGATATAACTCTGACTTACGTTTGTTCCGAATTGCTTTTCACACTTAGTTATTCTTTCTTTTTTTCTTCTTGACTTTGGCAAACCATTCAAGATCCAAGATAGCTATCTCGGTGTGATAATGAATGCGTTACCTCTGATAACACAACAAGGCCACTGATATATCAGATATGCTAGAACAACAATAAGCTCTAACACAATAGTTCTACAAAAAGGTAGGAAGAATAGAGTCCATGAGATTTAATCCAATATAAGAAAAGGCTACGATGTATAAGCTTAGAAACAAATTGCAGGGAACGTATCCCACTGCCTGTTTGTACTCAACAAGCTAACCCTAAACTACGAAATAACCTGTCATGCGTCAGACCAAGCGAAATCCGATATTCAGGGCAAATGGAAAACAAATCACCTATTACTCTGAATAAAATTGTCAGAATGAAGTGCTCACAGAGAAGTTACTGAACTATAAAGAGAAGAATTCACATATTGATTCCGCACAAGCATACTTTCCGATTGAGCAGATGCTTGTGTTGATTTCTGGGGAGAAACACTTGAAGAGTATGGACTTTAAGGAACCTATATGTTCGCTAAGCTCAGATATGTCTGAGATGTGTACGCAAAGGTAAGGATACATCTCGGATTCTAAGATAACGAACAGGTGATCACATATACGAATGGCGATAGTACACTAATGGTGTTAAACAAATCATAAGTTCGTTCAATATTTAATGTATGTCAACGTATTTTTATACATATTGAAGTTTTCGCCACTTTAGCGTTTTGCAAGATCAGCCACAAACAGATTGTCTCTGATGATTCCGACATAAACCGTTGTGGAGAGTTTTCAAGTCAAGTAGCATTGTTGAACTGGGTTCTAGACGGGAAACAGTGATCTGTTGGACCGGAGTGCAAGCTGTTGTCCCAAGGCCGCCTGGCGCATCCGCTTGCACTTCGGTCGCAACATGGTGACTGTTTGCCGAGACCGCCTGTTAACAACTGTTTTGTTATACCCTTACTACACAGTAGAATTTCCTCAATGGCGGTCTATGTCTCATAATTCTTTGCCAATTTATCAAAGAGACAGTGATAAGTCCAAATCCAAAGTATTCACGCGAGAATATTTTCCATTTTTCTATTGTGTTTTGCTGCCCCTGCTTTCAAGCATCGCTGAATTTCATCCTCATTTGCCGCAGCGAAACGACCATTGGCCATTTTGTCGA
Organism: Ostrea lurida; assembly: GCA_903981925.1. Lineage (NCBI taxonomy): Eukaryota > Metazoa > Mollusca > Bivalvia > Ostreida > Ostreidae > Ostrea > Ostrea lurida. Next base: position 25,807 of record CAJDSM010030789.1, read on the forward strand.
TGGAATAAATCATTTCGGCACACTCGGCTGATTACATCTAACTGATGTTACAGATCATCCGAGGTTGCCGAAGGGGAAAAGATTACACAATTTAGCGCCATATGAGTCAGCGGGCCAACATGTCTTTTTAACAGTCGATTTTAACAGTTCCCCGGCCCGCCCGGTCCAACAGTCATGATGTGTGGACTTTTCTTTAGAGGAATAATGTAGGACTCTGTTAGTATGGGTATACCAATTCTGAATGTAACGAAGAACTGTCCGTCCTGATCTAGATGTTTAGTCGGTCAATTTGTAACAGCCTGCTTGACAGGATGATGGACCTGGCTGTCTGGTGTAATGTCGACTGAATCAAATGATTCGTGGTAGTCAGAAAGATGACCAGTCTATTTAAATCGGAATTTCCTGCCTGATTGACCACTAATAGCCCACACGATATAGGTGTATGGTATTTGTCATAACCATATGGATAATTATGTGATATTTTCAAACTCTGTGGAGAAAGATAACGGTTTCGTGGGATATTGGGTTTTCTTCGTCGTCCATAATATCAGGGATCAATTGTTAGAGTAAGTAAACCAGAAATACACAGAAACCAACAAATTTTTTTTCAACCCAATGTGTTGTTGATACAGCTTCGTGGTCTGTCCATTCGCATAGTTGTTAGCCATACACAAGATCTCCATATCGTGTCACTGCTTGTCCGCGATTTGTCCTGACTTGGTTTGGATTGATCTCAAGAGTTCGCCCAATGAAATGTGAGAGGAGCGTCAAGGATGTCAAATAAGTTGAGAGCCGGGCATGACTGTCGGCGATTTTTCC
>CAJDSM010030791.1:0-14956 GCA_903981925.1 Ostrea lurida
AAGAAGAGAGAGAGAGGATTGATATCTTATCGACGTGACCATCTCAGATATGCTCCTATTCGAGTAGAGATGGCAACGAGCTTGCACTCACCTTACAGTTCGAGTCTAATGGAGAAACGGGGCTCGCAAATAAGATTTCTCACAATGCCTATATCTTTTTCACAGTGTCTTCTATAATATTATATAATTTAATGGTTCACTTGAATATAATCGTTTGTGAGCATATCTTTTAATTGCCTGTTATTTTGAGTATCATATATGCCACGCTGTATCCTTGAGAGTCTCTAGTTCTCGGCGACATCGAATAAATATATGCCAGGACTGCAATAGACAACGCGACTCACAGCCGCCTCCGCTCCTCCTGTAAGGCGATGCAATTGCCATCGTCGATATGCGAGAACGAATGTGCATGTGTCATTCATGAGTAGATTCTAGTGTAGAGATGTGCGCAGAAAGGATTAATTTTGTACCTGGAAATGTAGAGCCACAGGTCATTTCCCAAGCCTTTTTCCATGCAGAATCTAAATGACTTCGCCGTGTAAAGATAGTTACTATGAGAGAGTTAAAGAGTAAAAAACAATGTATGGATGATCAGGTCTTTCTTCGATGCTTTTACAATGGGTGACCCGATCGAGAATGGGTGACGGCAGGTGGGTAGACTTTGTACCTGTTTGCATGTACTAATATGGGTGCTCCAGATCTCCCGGGGGGGGGGGGGAGACTTTTGGGTACAGACGTCCCGCTGAGATTTTTCAAGATCACCCCCCATAAAATATATTCATTTATTTTTGAAAAACCAAGCCCATCATATATTTGCTGTTGAATTCTGACCCAATCATATATATGTGACCTGTCCTGTATAGTTGCCGCCCATGCAAGTAAAGTGCATATTGTAATTATACCCCGGGTTGTAATGTTATATTTGCGGGGAAAATGTCATAATATTTCATGATTAACAAATCTTATAAAGAGGGTTGAATTTCCAGCGAAATTAATTTACGCAATCCCATGTGATGTAAACTTGGCAATATTATATTGTGCGTACCGCATTGATATAACAGATTGATGAAAATGGCACCCGCATTGGAATATTTGACTCGTCCAAAAAAACGCGGCGAGAACTCATGTTTACGACGCCCGGCAACGTCTGGTGTTAGGCAAGTGTTACAATTAAATGGATTGGAAAGGAAGACTCATACCCCAGCCAATCATAGGCGCTATAACGGTCTGTACTGGTCTTAAATATGATACATCACTGATCAGTAGACGTGATTGATGCCTTACTCCGAAATAGTAAAACTTGTCTATTATGTAGCCACGTAAAGCACGCGCTATAGTAAATACCCGTATGTGTAGCAGGAGAAAAACTATTGTCCAAGGCTAAATAACTTACACCACCGCGACTGTGGGTGGTTGAGGAGAAAAAGATAACCATAGTACTTTGAATGAAAAGAGGCTTACAATGAGTCTAATGGATTGCACGCTCGCGATCTATGGATAACTCATTACCTCCTCTGAAAGTCTCTGAGAGAGAGTTGAATGCGGGCTGTGTCTTACTTACGAGAGAAGGTAAAGTAGCAACATATGCTGCTAAACTCTGAGCGCACACCTGGTGACTAGCATATGGATAACCCAGTAACTCGATCTATACACACTGAGAGATGGGATATGAACCACCTAGAGAACTTTGGTTTCGCTTCAACTCGAGTTCTCTCTGATAGGGTTAATTGGATCCAGCCGATGGTTATATTCATCCTGCACCTGATCAGCCTCTAAACTGAGAATAATGTTCTGGAAACAGAGGTTAAACTCTGTTACTGAATGGTGTGCGTGTGCAGAGACTGTGATAGCGGTTCATCAATGCAATTAACTCTATGTATTCATGTGGATTAATCACCCTGATACAGATTGGCAGAGAGTATGTAGAATGTTATACGATAATCACTGAGGGGTGACGCAATGAGGTACATTGTACTTTGAGTGTAAAAAAGTCGAGCTGGTATCGAGTTGGTGCATATCAAAATGGTAACCTAGTGATTGTTTTACACGCACCCGCGCGATTTAGTAGGAGTGTTGATTACAGAATAGGTAAAGGATCTAGTACTTTTGAGGACAACTCTCGCCTGTTAGAAAATAAGTTAAGCTGTATTATGCGAGCACCCAGGGTGAATCTCTAGAAAGGTGCACAAGCTGTATCTGCAATAATATACAGAGATCGTGAATGACAAAGACACACGAGTATCTGGCTGAGCATGCTACACGCGCGCGAGCTCGAATAGTAGTAGATATCGTAGTATTTGTTTACAACACTGATGGGTACCAGGTAATTGTCAATGATACACTGAGGTTCTGTCAGTCGACGCAGTTTTATAAAAGCTGGGCAAATATATCTTCTGAGATTTATTTCGGTCATCACTGGCTCGCAAAGATGTGGTATAGACCCAATGTGAAAGTGTAGACACTAGTACAACGTTACCCTCTTGGTCACCCATCAAGTGTGTAACGCTAGAGGAAGGTTACTCCTAAGATGACTTTCATTCTAAATAGTTTATTTAATCGCTAAGTTACAGCGTAGTCTCTGGTCACTCACATTCATTTTTGTGCATTATGCTCATTAAATAATTTCAGCTTACATATACATCAATGTAATGCACTGGTCACAATCCTGATTGTATTATGTCATAGTAGGTATTAGTTTTGTCGCATATGATATATCTTCAGTACGACGCCGTACTCTTATTTATTATCCGTAGTGTGTTGTCAAAAGTTATACGGTTAAAAAGTGTTTAGGTCAACTTGGGTCACCACAAACGGAAAAAATAGACTAGGTAGGTGGTGTTAAGCAGTGATATATCACCGCGCCAGGATTTTGACCTCGTACAGAGGGGTACGAGCGCGATGTCGAGTATGAGAGGCAGTCTGGGTGTTGGAAAGGAGTTAAGAGGATCGTGCACGAGTTAACCTATTAGTATATTGTTTTAGGTAAAGATCATACAGAATTAAGGTTGTACGCTGGTCAATGAGAGAAACGAGTGGGGAGGCTGGGTGGCAGGGCAGTATGTTCGGCGGTTTACCGGCATCTAGTTATCGGTCAGCCGATAGTAATACAGGCCTCGTTAATCACACTAGATAAAATTTTGAAGCCACTCTGAGCATTGTGTTACAAGATATTCTATACTTTATTGAGTCATCCTGAGACTTTTAATCTTTCAGTACATTTTAGCGAAGATCAAACGCAAGTTTGTAATTGTCCATGGGTACAAGAGTGTTAAGAATTAGACGATTGAACTGTCGGGGGTCTCACACCATGGCAGTATGTAGCAGTACAGGTTACCTCAGGTCAGCCCCTATTAGTGTGTAAGCAGCGCACTAGGTTACCTCGGGTCCCCACCAGTTGGGTTGGAAGCAGTAACTAGGTTACCTTTGGTCACCTAATAGATATGAGCAGTAGCTGAGGTTACTCCGGGTTACCTATTAGTGTGTAAGTAGTATTGTGTTCCCTCGGGTCACCATCAGGTGTTAATTAAGCAGAGGAAACGAGTACTAGGGTTAACCTCCGGTCACCCATAGTTACGGGTGTGTGCTACGGGTGACCGGTTGGTAAAGTGCACACACGCGACAGGTTGAGCTAATGTGCGTAATCACACACTATGCAAGTATGTTGGCACGGTTGAAGAGATTGTACCTGTGTGGCCTGCGTCCCATTATGTTCTAGATGGTGATTGTTAGCAGTTTATAGCGAGAGGGCGACACTGCGCGACCACGGCCCGAGATGGTATTATTATCGGAGAGTGTAGGAGGAGTTACAAGACGTCTATGTCGCTCAAACAAAGTTAAGTACTGTCTGGCGCCATGTGGCATTCAGCAATGTACGATGGCGCGAACCAGGAGGGGGGGGGCCATGGCCGTGCACCCCCAGCGTTAAAATGTGACAATACTGAATACCTTCAGTTTTCGTGGGACGTCGGCCCCTGGACCCCTATTAAGGCATTGTCACGTGGACCCACTGGAGCGCCTACAGACCCAAATAAAATTCCAAAACCGCTCTCCAGCTTTTTCGGAGGTTCGCTTCCTGGAGCCCTCTACCAAGGTCCTTGCTGGACGCCGCCTGGGGGTTTCAAAACACAATGAAATGTTAAAACCTCCCAATTTAAAGCTTTTAAGAGAGCTTTACGCGCCCTGGACCCCGGTACCATGGCTTAGGCGCTAGACTTGCTGGGGGGAGTGGGAGGGGGAGACTCCCTTGTCTTAGTCTTGTGCTCACGCCCCTTGAGTAGAATTCCTGGTTACGGCCTCTGATAACATGCATTGGTGTGCAAGAATCGCTTTTTGAAAGCATTAGTGATCGGTAGGGGGTAAAATGCTGTGTCAATTAAGGGTATAGAGAGGCCATAGTAAGAACTCCAGATGCGTTGTATCTTCTTTTGGAAACACGACTTTTCCAGTTTTAGAATACAAATCACATATAAAATGTGATATATAATCGATGTTTCTAATCAAATAATTTATGATGATGCATATCTTGCACTGTGTATGGTTTTAACTTGCTGTATACAAACAGGCCCTTTAAGGGTAATATCCGAGAAGGCCTGTGGTTTCTCGCTTCTAAAGTATCGAGCGCTTGGCGAAGGGAACAATCACTCTCGGGTGTGTCTCTTCCTATAATTGGTATAGCACGCTGGTATGGGTCGCTTTTTTGGCAAAAGTCAATGGGATGCAATCCTCTTCTATCAATCGTGTTAGCATATGGCTCAAGAGAAAGTTGAACATGCTAATGGAGAGTGAGAATGGTGAGGACTGGACAAGATATGATCGGGAGACAGTCGTGACTGATAATATAATATACGTTCACGAATCTGCGTCCCTCCCCATGATATAAAGTACTAAAGTTCTACATTCCTGGGTATTAGCAAGAGGTCATGAGACGAAATAGTGATAACGTCAGGTGTCCTTGGAAGTCTCTGCCCGAGCCGATGTATGCTGTTATATCTGTATCTTGAAAGTCATAACAATTAGGCATGTCCCATTTGAAAAGGTCACAAATTGTTTTAAGAAAATATATGATTGGGTCGAGAATTTTCAACGGAAATAGTATGAATGGGATGGTTTCAAAAAGTATTGAATATATGGAGATGGTGGGGGAGGGGGTGTTTTGAAAATCTCAGCGGGATGTTTGTACCCAAAAGTATAGGTAAAAAGTGACTATACCTAGAATAAGCTCTTGCATATCGAATCAGTAAATTGAGTAACATGTAAGCACTTTATACCCCGGTACTGTGATATAGATGAAATGTTGCCACATAAATATGAGAAGCTGACATGCAGAAGCTAAAATCATCCCTTTTATCATAAAAGTGAATGAAAGACTGTGGGTTGCTTTTTATTTCGAGTTCTGTGGTGGGGTATATAAAATCGACGAAGAATGAAAAAACGATTTTAATACGTGAAATGTCGATGATGTATCTAAATGTGGCTTTTGGATATGAGATATTGCCTTTCGACACTTTACATGACCCTTCCTTATATGTAATGAAAGACTATACACAGTTTCTTCCTCGGTGAAAATGAAACGCGGGAATATCTGTATCTTGTGTCTTTGTTAAACGTCACTCTGATTCTACTCACAAATATTCTGAAGTTGATACTAAAATGATGCTATCTAGAGTTTCTACTTGAAAATATATGTACAGTGTCTTCCATCAGTGTGTTGAAATTCCCATGGGGTCGACTTGTGCTCCATTATTATCTGACCTGTTTTTATATTCTAACAAAGCAGGATTTATTGAATAGCTTGACAGAAGAAGAATTTAAGGAGAAATCTTGCCTGATTAAATCGACATTTGCATGTAGATATGCAAACTATGTTTTATTTATTTATCCATTTTCACCCATTCGTCGAATTGATATGTACTAGTATCCCTGTGGTCTCAAACTAAAAGACCAGTCTTCATTTCTGCTTCGCACAAAGTATATTTTATTGAACTAGATCTTAATGGCAAACTAACAACTCAACTTTATGACGAATTTATCTATCGTAATCTCTTTTTATGTAGGAATATGCCATTGTCACCTACATATGGCGTTTATGTTTCTCAACAAATTCTGTACCCTCGAGCATGTTCTGCGCATTATCAGTTTTGAATCGAGGTAAACTACTAACAAATAAGTTTATGTTACAGTAATGTGTTAGGCCTTCCTAATTTTAATTACGGATTGCCTGTTCACCGTGGTTTTGACCGGTCAACAGACGATGTTTACTTTGTTTCCAATTTCAAGGGGTCTGTGGTTGTCGTACTTATTTTGTAAAATTGATCACTGTAATTTTGATTTTGTTATTGAAAGATCCATACAAAGGTACATATGTTACAGTGGCAGATCTAGAGAGGTTACGGAAACTGTATGCCTGCCACTTGAACAATTTTGCAATGAAAATGGGCTATTTATCATTTTGGGGTCTGCACACACCTTAGGATTTTTTTGTCTACTCCCTGTGTTACTACATGTGCATTGTAAGATGTATTTCTGGAAATATATTTCAGATCGTCTGAGAGATAAAAAAATTTGCATACTACACACTTTTTCAAAATGGATGCTGTTAGATTTAGAACAGGTAATCTCTCTCTCTCTCTCTCCTCTCTCTCTCTCTCTCTCTCTCTCTCTCTCTCTCTCTCTCTCTCTCTCTCTCTCTCTCTTTGAACTTTATTCCTTAAGCATTTCAGATCATTATTGTTAGTAACATCATACCATTATTGTTTCTCATTCTCCTGTACTTGTGGATTCTCTCTATAGTTAAAGGGTATGAATGAAAAAGTGGATATCATACAAAAAGAAAACATGTTCATCAGGAAAAGACTTGCTAAATCAAGAGGAAGACAGGTTGATTTTTACAAGGACTTTATTTTCTTCATCATACAATAAAATTCTCAAAATTCAATCTGTGAGAACATTATTCACATCAATGAGTCTCGTGAAACTACATTGTACATGTAACGCCAACAGTATAGAAATTCTGTTTATGTACATTGTAACTAATGGTTTTGATATTGTGTTCGTTACAGTTCATGTTCTTCTTGCAATTAAAATTTCAGTCATAATAAGTTCCAACGAGAATTTCATTGTGATTAACCATGTTGTTGCATTTTACAGAGAAATGAATGAAAATGAAGTTCATAAAATAGGTAAAAAAAATTCAGATTATTATATTTCTGATTTGATCATCAGTAAAATGGTTGGTCAGTACATACTAAGTGTTAAAGTGTCTTTTTTAGGTATCTGATATTTTTCCATTTAGAAAAAAATGGGTAATTGTGTGTTTGTATGATTTTCGAACGTGACCTATCTTTAAATGAATTGCACATATACATTTGTTGGTTGTAAAGTCTTATAAAAAGCTACTGTAATATACATTCGGATCACGCTTGTCCTGTGTAACTACCCCTCCCTTCCTTTGACAGCTCTTATTTTCCTGTTATTTTCTTTTTACATGGAAATACGATACAGCCCACACCCCCTGCCACCACTATCTTTACGGGTAGAATATTCATATTGTCTCCATATACAAAAAGGGCGAACGCCTCTCTCCCATTTCCCCTTGAATGTAAAGGGGAACGGTTGGCCATGATGCGTCAAGCACCCCCTATGATTTTTCAGTGGGGGTTTCTTCTTGAAATGGTTCAAAGTAGGTTCTACTGATTGATCTTAATTCTTTATAGAGGTACATTATGCATATCTTTTATGCAGGTTAAGCATTATAACTTCAATCATTTGAAGTTCATAGAAGATTCAATGAAAATGTTAATTTAGCCTTCTATGGATATTTGAAATGGTAAGGAATGCAAACGTTTAGTAAACAGAATATCGTTAATGCTATGAAACAAACTTTCTTCTGTTTAGAAACTCTTTTGGCGCAAGTGCTAGACCTTTCAGAGACCGACAAAAAACAGAGCACCGATATATCGGAGCTAATCGCAGCGATACTGACAACGAACGAAAAAGTAGCAGTTCTGACGCAATCCATTTCTCAGTTTCATCTAAACGGTGCTGATGAATCTGGGGAAGATGTTGGGGAAATTGATCAACTTGAAATTGAGGCCGGTGACAAAGACGTTGATAAAACAGACAACGATGTGAATAGCGACATCATAGAAGAATTGCCAACAGCACTAANCTGGGGAAGATGTTGGGGAAATTGATCAACTCGAAATTGAGGCCGGTGATAAAGACGTTGATAAAACAGACAACGGTGTGAATAGCGACATCAGAGAAGAATTGCCAACAACACTAGGCGAGGAGGAGACTATCGAAGAGAGGATTACTATGAGTAAATCATCAGAAGGTGAATTCACTGACGAAACACATGATATGGGTGAACGAACACATGACAAAAAAACCAGAGAGACGGTTTCTGGTGATTCTCTTTCTGAGGAAGACACAGGATTAGACGTTTCAGGTGAGGGGGATAAGGTATGTCATGGAAAAGGTGTGGATACAGAAGTTGAGGATGCGAAAAATATGTCAACAGATCATGATAGAGATTCTCACACTGAAGAAGACGATAAGGATATCTCTAATTCAGAAAACATGATTGGTATGAAAGGGGTACTATCCACGAACAAAACCAGGAAAGGTTCATTAGGAGGACCAGATCTCCAAAATTTGATGATGACGAAAGAAACATTTACGAGAGCTGAAACTACACGGAAATTGAAGAGGAAGAGAACTCAAAGGGACGTCGATAACAGACTGGTCATATCAACTGAGGAATCACAAAACATCGAACACAATGTGTTGCGAACAGACGACACGGATACACTAAATGTGTCACGGAGAGAAGTCAAGCAGGAGATGGAATCACACAATGAAGAACCCAGAAAAGTCAGAGCGGATCAAACACTAACATCGGAAGGTACATTTCTAGAAATTGGAACTATAACCTCTGCATGGAATTTCGCTAACAATATAGTTTATTGGATTTATTAAATTTCATTAAAATTGTTCCATATTAACTTTGTCTCTTTGTGAGAATACAAAATACATATTTGATTACTATTTTGATAAATGTTAATCTTTTCGATATAGGTACAATAGAATACAATTTCATACTTTTCAGAAAGGAGAGCGATGACATTGATGTCACGTCGAGTTGAAACTGACCATTGGCTTACCCTGGCTGCTTCAGCTGCACAGAAAAGTAAGCACATATATTGAAACAAGATGGAAACTACATGTGTAATATACATTGAAGGCATTTATTTTTTTTTTTTAAACTTGTTCATCATTATTTAACGTACACATTGAAATGGGTTTTTTAACACACTCTTCCCAACTATAATATGCAATGTTCAATATTTTGAATCAATTTATGAAGATTTGGAACTCAAATATCAGCAAGGAAGAGGTTTGGATACAATATTTATTCTGGACATATCGGCAAGTATGGAGGGTGACGGTTTCAGGCAGATGAAAGGTGTTGTAATCGACGTTTTGAACGGTAATTATTGCATATCTTTCATAGGTGGTGATTACAATTTGAACGGCAATTATTGCATATCTTCCATAGGTGGTATGACCTAAGCTTTTTTTTACTAACACCCTGGTAAAATTGTACTGACAAAAATCAGATCAAAAAGCATAAGATCGGATTTGCAATCATATCTTCATCTTATGGATAAACTGTGCCAATGCTTTTTTCATATTTCTTCAAAATCTCAGTATAGATAACACTCAGTTCAAATATCTAAATATAATATGGGCAGAATAGCATTGCCAATATAGGAAGTTAAATTCACACACTAGAAGGAAAAGACATCTTATGAATATTTTTCATTATTTAATTGAACATGCTATTCAGACGAAAGTACACATAAACAACGTATTTTACAACATGCCTAGAACAATCATTATCACTATCATACGTGCACATAAAAGTGAAGATATTGAACATTAATCAATCTCGTAACTCCTTATTGATTATCTAGGCCAAACATGTGTATGCAAAAATTCAGATGACTGCAATAGCGACATGCATAAAAGGTTTTGATTATCTTATAATATACATTTAATTGATCAAAAAAGTGGTAAGCTACATGGAATTGATTGACGTTATTACGTTATCGTTATGTTTTATGTAAGTCTGAGTAATGAAGAGCATATGTAATATAGGTATTCATACAAAACAAATGTGCGTCTTTAAACTAATTGAAAATGAATAAAATTAATTTAGTAAATACAATATGCATTATTAGTTATATTTTTGATTTTCATAGAATTTGAAAGAAGATCTTCATAGGTACAATGTGGAGACTGATTACTATTGCATGAGAATAGCCTTCTTCCATTTCGTGTCTCTACATCTACTACGATATTAAGAAAAGTCTGGGCAGATACAACAATAGTAAGTATGCTATCTCATGTAGAATAGACTTGACAGAGTTAGACTGTTCAAGCTATTAATGGGTACGTCATATCGTTTAAAGTATAATTATTGTCCTTGATTAAGCTGTTTTTTTTCTCCTTTAAGGAGACTCAATTGTCCACTACGATACAGGGAGAGAGAGAGAGAGAGAGAGAGAGAAGAGAGAGAGAGGCAGAGAGAGAGGAAGAGAGAAGAGAGAGGAGAGAGAGAGAGGGGGATAGAGAGAGAGGAGAGTGATTTTAAGGCATTTGTATAAGTCATTTTATAGGCTTACCTTTCGTATGGATTTCCGAAGTGATTGTTTTGAGGATATTGTTGCAATTCATATATATTGATCTTTATAACATATTTTTGCAGACCAATTGCACTGTAGTTGGTTCATTCTATAGGGGCGGGTCTCCTACTTAATGGAACCAAGGCTCCAGTGAGTGTTTGAAACTTTTAAAATACAATCTTTGTTATGCTTCATAATGAATCAACCTGCTTGGATATATTATGGAAATTGCTTTTTCTATCACCTAAGCTGGAATATCTTGTTGGGAATTGTGCAGTGTTAGACACAGAATAATTTGATTCGGATGGAAAGGCCACGGACACACTACCCGGAGGGACAAGAGAGACATGGAGGGCAGCGATACAGGACAAGTTAGCAACGCTTGATTATGTCTTAAGATTGTTTCGTCTCTTGATTAGTTTGGTGTTAATTTAAACGAAAAAGAAAATACGTATATTATTTTCAGGTTTGTTTTTAGCAAAATTGAAATTGGCATAATATGGGATATGATTAATGTCCTTTTATTGTGTAATAGTGATTGAGTAAGTGATTTTCTGTACTGGCATGCTATTGACATATCTTTGTAGTTTTTGGCAATCAAGGGTTATGCCAACAGTCTGTTGGAATTCCAAATGGGCACGAATTGTGCTCCTTATTAGGCTGACCTATTTTTATTTCTTATGAGGCAAGAATTCATTCAGCTTCTAGCATGAAAAGAAATAAATATCTGACGGATGGCCTTAATTGACATTCGAATATATTGACGAGTTTATGATTTCGTATCGAGTCAGTAATAGTGATTTAATATTCATTCATATTCATTCAATATTTCCAACGAGACGTAGAATTAAAAATATTCAGAAGATTTGACTGTCATCCAATTGGTGTTAGTCATTGATATTTGACATTCAAACGCTAATACCGTGGAATAAGATACTATTGAAGACTGCTATTTGTAACTATTCAACTGTTGGCTTAAAGCATGGCAAATAAGAGAAACAAGAAATTGCGACGTAATTTAGTTGTATTTTGAATTCCACAGAAAGAAAACGCGTTCATGATTCACACGCACTGAGCTATAGCCACAGATGCTTGTATCACGTCATGAATCATAACAACTTAATATCACAAACAATATTGGCTGCTTCGTGGTCTCTGTTCCACACTGAGTTTCTAGTTACGGCGGACACGGGTAATACTGAGTTTCGTGAGATTATGGATGCTCGCGCGTTGAAATGCTAGACGAATGATATTGGAGATCAAGCAATGCATTTGTAAATTAAACATATTGGCAATTTTATACATAAAAATTATTCACTTTTTAAAGACATACATTGATTTTTTAAGGTTAAAAAATGCAAAAAATGGTGAATGAGTTCCAATCGTTGTAAGGCGTTTGAAAACATCGTTCATTGTGAAAAACTCGTACACGGAGTAAAAAACGAACTGTCTAGGCTAAGGGCATACATTAAAGTGTAATATGACATTTATCATTAACAGTTGACTCTTTCCTTATTTTTTTAATAAATCATTTTAAAAATATGAATGTCTAAACGTGATTCTAGTGCGACTATTTAAAAACAGGCTTTTGAAAATATTATTTTCTAAATAAGTGCAATACTTTGCTTTCCGAACTTGCCTGATACACTTCTTAAAGTATGATAAAATTGTTGGCATAACAGTTGTGATTTTCTGGATTTCTATATAACTTATGTTCATTCTCGAAAATCATCTTATTGCAAAAATCACCCGATTTTTTAGTTAAGACGAGTGGTGCCTACATAACGGCCTTTCTCTTTATTCCAATGAAATAGTTTTCGCAAACTTTTCTCAACTACAAATGAACAGCTCTATATCTCCAGTTTAAATAATGTCATCATTGGACAAGCGTCAAAACAAAACGCAGTTCAAATGGGAATGCACGTATTAACTAACATAAAATAAGTTCGATAACGGAAAGTGTCCTACCGTAAGACGCGGGAGAGCTCATTATACGTCCACTATTAATGACGTTTTTTATGGTCGACGTATTCTATCATTTTTTACAATAATTTTCTATCATATAAGCAGTTGATCTCCTGATTTCACATTTTGAAGTTCAAATATCAAAGAATCAATAATGAATATCAGAAAAGAACAACTAGGTTTTAATTATTTTCTGTTTTCCAATTTTTTATGTGCCCTGATACGTGTTCGAATCAGGATCGGTCAATTGTTCACAGCGTACAAAGTATGAAATAGCGGCGTACATTGTAATGTTGCAGTTTTGTTCTGATTGAATTCTAATAAAATCCACAAAAAACCCAGATGTTCTTACATATGATAATGGTGATAGTTCCAATTGGCAGTTAATCGTTCTGTAGCTGGTCCGAGCCAAATGTATCAGTAAACAGGTTGCTACCAAAAACTGTGATGTTCTCTTTTAATCTTTGGAAAGGTACTATATTTTCTAACTTGGAACTACACTTTAAAATCCGTGCTTGAATATTAATCAAATCTTCTCATGATAATTTCATTAAAAGTTTCTTTTTAGCTGAACACTAATTTGAATAATCATTAGATTCATAAATCCAAATATACATCATGGAAACATGTAATCTATCATATATCCTCACCGTAGCTAATTCTTTATGACTTTAATTTGGTAAAAAGATTTATTTCACCTAGTACCATTCCCCGTATTTACTTGTCATAATGATTGACAGACCTGTGATGGGCCCCTTTTATAACAGTAATACTGTCTGAATAGATGATGTACATGAACAGACCTATTGTCACTTGGCTTGTTCGGATGCTCGCTTTGATACTTTTACGCAAGTAATAAGTTGAATGGTTTTCAGCCAGGGGCTCATTTTAGGGATATTTTTTTAAGTAGATATAATTAAACTCCGATGGTGCTGTGAATTATGTTCAGAGGAAAGCATCCCCATCTCCGGGCTTCGCCTCGTGTGGCGAGTGTTCACTTGATATTCAACACCTCTCCGTCTGAACTTATATCGCATTACTATGTAAAGGACCACAGTCTTCCATGTCCGTTTTGTATGCTGTGGATATTTTAATTGAACATTGAATGTAACGGCAGAATTAATAAATCAATTATGGAGGAAATGGACGGATTTCTATAGCTTCTCCATACTTATATTCCCAGTATTGAAATAGGCTGAATATTCCAATCGATCATCGCTTGGCATATGGTTGTGTGATGTTTCCATCTATAGTCGATTAACAGTAGAAGTAGCCTTAGTTCTGGCGTTATGATCATTTTGGGATCAGTGCAGGCCTCATAGCTTTTACAGAACAAGTATTTGTTGCAGGAGGTTTCAACAGTTCAATAGAGATTTTTCAGTACATATTTGTTGGTCGTTTAGAACTAATTTTGAGGTTATTACTCAATATGACCTTTCTTCCTTTAAGTCAATGCTGTCTGATGTGTTTCATTAGGCATTGTTAGGGTCCGTTCTTCACACACTGATTTTGACTATCGGATAATGTTCTGTTTTACTGATCAAAGGACTATTGGCTAGCGGGGTGTGTGTCGGTCAAGCAGGGGATTTGCTTATCCTCTAGTCACTCCTGATCAACCGTCTTGGTGTGGTCGGGTGGGGGGAGGCGTGTTTGCAGAATTTATTTTTGTAATTCATTATGTGTCTGGACTTAACGGAGATGGATCACTGTTCGGTTATCTTTGCTTTATGGATGATGTTGAGTATTCATAGACTAACAGCTCCCGTCATTGTCATTATTTATTATCGATTATCATAATTAATGATGATACGTTATAGTCTTTGTCATTGCATTTTACATGTTACGTGGTTGTATTGTTCATTTTAACATGTATGCTATTGAATATGATGTCTTGGATACTGATGTACTTGTATGATATTTTGAATTATAGGCAGTTGAAGAGTTAATGCACATCGTCCAAAAAATTGGTGATGACAAATCGATTATATGCGTTCCCGTGGGAGAACCAGATATGGTAAGACACATTGTTAACTTCGCCAATTTATACACATTAAGGTTGAATAATGCACACAAAATTCTTTGACAATCTCCCTGCGCCTCGGAACGATTTCAGTCTTCTTTATATTCGTTATGAGTTTTGCTTTTTTGCAGACTGTACTGGAAATGATTGCCGGACTATCAGTTGGGGGTAAAATAGTGCACTTACACGAAGCAAGAAAGATTGGAAGATTCCCTATCAATGTGGCAAGTATCTTTGAGAGCTACGAAAAAGTCTTCTATATTTTAACCTAATTTTAAAGAGT
>CAJDSM010030793.1:12365-25940 GCA_903981925.1 Ostrea lurida
ACGTTGTCTAAAGAGTAACAACTTTAGTGTAGTGGGTACTCTATAATCAAGCGCTTTTGCTGATCAGATCAGGTCACATATTTAAAAATCAGATATTATGTCAAAACAAGAACCTTTTTTCCGGATTTTTTTTTTACCGTAAATTTTACCACCGAACGACGTAGAACGTATTTTTTCCTTTCTACCGTAAGAAATACAACGGTGAGAAATCGGAAAGAGTAAACAGGTCTGATATCATACCATATTGTATTAATATATCAAACCATATCGATATAATTCAATACCGATCTATATAATATCGTATCATACCATTATATCATTATAGGTCTTTCCGAAAACGTGAGTTATCTTTCCTGATCCGGAACGTATGTGCGCTTGGCGTAATTTAATTTTAAACTTCCGGGTATCTATATCAAGAGCGTCATTAAACAACAGTGCTAGGAAGAGCGCAGAGTATTTGACGTATGTACAGGCAATTCGCGCTTACAAATAATATCTATGGGAATATAAAAATGTTATCAAAAAGAAGACCGACTCCCTTTCCAGTCTTGATTTTTTACGTGTTTTAAACCAAAATTAATCTACAAGTATATAGATCAGCTCTTATTTCATTAAGTTTCCACGGGTCTATTACTCTCACTCTGGACCTGTTAAAACACCCACAAACAGCCTTATAAATATGTTGCTTGATCAAATTATCAAGTGATAGTAAAGCAAGTTCTGACACAATGTATGTTATTCTGGTGTCAGACCGACGTTTATGGATTCTGTGAAATACTTTCCTTCTTCACCCACCCGGGGGGGGGGGGGGGTCCAACCTATATCTTTGCTGGGTAAAGACGTCAAGTCCCACTGAGATTTTCAAAAACACACCCATTCAATATTTTTAAAATTTTGGAAAACCATACTCGTTCATATATTTCTGCTGAAATTCAAGTAATAGTTGGTGCCATGCAAGTACGTGAAACTACGTCTGATATTGGGACGCTGGGTTGAGGGACCAGCTAAACGTCTAAGACACAAGCGTTTGCTGCAAGAGCTCTAATCACTATGCCAAACATGAGCACTGTAGCAAAATACCTGTCCAATAGGCGGATTAGAGAAAGGGAGGGGGTTGCAGGGGGCCCGTCTCCCCCTCCCCCTGTTGGTGACCAAAATAATCATTAGTATAAAATTATAGCTAAAATAAACCCCTTAAAAAATAACTTTAAAACCTTAAAGGGGCATGGACACGTTCTTGAACATAAAAAATGTTCAAATTTGAGATTGCCACTTTCAATTTTTAGACATGCTTTTGTAACGTGAGGGGTCTGACTACTTAGCGGGATCGGGTCGCGTAGTATCAGTCCTTATAGAGCCTAGCTTAGTGCGGACTTCAAAATATAGCGTTTTACAAATTGGTCTGCCGTCTGATCAATTGGCTGTCGACCACCAGAGGTATAACCTTCACCACCACTGTGGACCGACCGCTTCAAAGGCTAACCAAATGCCTCAAGGTACCAGGAGTTTCCAACACCCCTTTTGCTACCTTAATTGTTCACGGGATCCAACACCCTCGAGGTCTCCAAGCGGTCTACGGGGGTACCAACGACTCGCCTATCTATTTAATATCTACCGGGTGAGATTTACAAGCACTTCCCCCTATAAACACTCAGTGTATTCCTAAACACTTATCAGCGTTCAGTCGCACCAATGGACAATTCAGCGTTGTCTATCACCGTAACACATAGGATTCCTCTCAGGTAGATTACACAGGGGATCGCTGTATGTTTTTCAAAATGTCACATGGTGTCACATCTAGATGTCGTCAAATATCCGCTCCATCAAAAAACAGCCTAACATCCTATATATATGCACCTCTACATAACATAAATCACTAGTGCTTTACTCCAACCATAGCAAATAATTAATTAATCTTTACAATATACTGGGCTTATATATCAAAACCAATTATACTACTTACAAACATGTTTTACAATTATTATTGTGTAGGTGCAATCACTTAAACTACCGATTAGAAATTAATCATAATTACTTTACTTAATCAGCTAAATAAGAACGACAATTCTATTTACAAAATGGCATTCCTTGCCACACTTTACTTAAGGTCTTTCTAATGGTCAGGAAAAAATTTAACGTCAATCTGTTGAATTCCAAGTGAGATACAGCACTTACAATTCTTTGTTATGTAAACAAGGCCCGAGCCATGATTTTGCTTACATATATTGAAATGCTACTAAACATTCCATTTAAAGCAGATTTTGTCAAAAGTTAATGTACAGTGTCTAGTGTTTCTCACATCTCATATGTTTTAAACAATGAGATTTTCATACGAAGCAATCTTTTTGTAAACATAAACAAGGCTCGAGCCTTGTTTACATTGCGAATATTATTGTGACCGCTGTATCTTACTTATAACTCAAGAATGACTTTCAAATTTTTTGCCGACCACTAGAAATAATTGATTAAGCATTTCAAAAACTTCAAAAGTGGCAATCTAAAAAGTTCAAAAACGTGTCCATGCCCCTTTAATACCCATGAGAGTCCCAGGGGCTCTCCCTTGGGTCCCACTTGAGACTTCCATTCTAGATCTCTAACAGCGACGTATAGCAGGTCCACTTTTTTCAAAGGACCCCCCCCTTTCGACAAATCCTGATGCGCACTGACTTGTATCGAACTTGTAAATATTACTTAAACTCAATATATACTTACATCCTTCCAAACCAATGTTCACTTCGCTTGATCGAGAGTGCGTATTTTGGGGGGCGAAACTCCGCAATAAAATGTCAATGTAACGAGTTTTACTTTTGTTCCCATAGACCAATCACATATTGAAAGAATGGCAATAGCGAAGTCAATTGAACCATACGATCTGTCAGTTGAGTGAAATTTGCATACTCCATCAAGCGAAATGACAGCTATCAATTAGAATGTAAAATTGTTCACAGGTGCTAAAAAAAAAAAATCAATGATTGACTCAGAATTGCATTTTAACAAACTAAAGTAAGATGAATTACCTGTGCAGGATCGTCTTCTGATTCATAGAGAATGTTAGTAAATCGGTGAACCTTTTTCAATATGAAGACATGGAGACATGTCGGTTTGGAGGCCACGGAGTTTTATTTCATCCAGAATCCACATTACCGATTCCAATCACAAAAATCGACTACGCCTTGTCATCCCTGTAAAAGAAAAAGCTTTTAAATGCCTGCTCGATAAGAAGGAGATTTTCATAATCATGTGAAAAATCATATACAGTCGTGGTTTTATTTTGAGATAAAACATCCTAGTTTTCCATTACATTGTTATTACACTAACAGCCTACTTTAATGCCTTGGCCTGTTGAGCTGAAATCGTTTTATCAGATGATTTCCATCTGTGAGAAGAATCATGGACCTTCGTGGAGTCATTCCTGCAAAAGCATACACCGTAAATTATACGCAATCATTCTTACAAAATAATAGTATATATTAGCAAACATTCTTACAAATAATAGTTAATCATTGCTATAATAAATAGACAGTAATATAAATAAAACATTCCTACAAATAACAGTGATATTAAAGCAACAATTCCTACAAAATATATATTCATATTAACAGATCATTCCTACAAATAACAGTAAATATTAAGCAAAAAATTTCTACAAATAGCACAGTAATATTATCGGCAATTTTGCTACAAATAACAATCATACTACAGATGAAAGCAATCATTGTCTGCTACAAATAGGCAGTAATAATATAGCGACCTATCTCTACAAATAACAGTAATATTAAAGCAAAAATTCCCTAAACAAAATAGCACAGTAATTATTCACAATCTTTGCTAACAAAATAACAATCATACTACAATGTATAGCAATTCATGCTACATTATATAGCAGTAATAGAATAATAGCGACCATTCTTACAAAATTACAGTAATATATATAGCAATCATTGCTACAATAAACACAGTAATATATGCGATTCATGCTACAAATAACACAGTAGATATCTAGAAAAGAGCGATATCGCTACACAATAAGCACAGTAATATTAGCGCAGATCATCGCTACAAAATACACAGTAATATTAGAGCTAGATCATTCACGCTACATAATACAACAGTAATATTTAATATGCAATCATTCTACAAATAACACAGTAATATTATATATCAGCTAACTCATATTCAATTCATTCCTACAAATAACATGTAATATTATAACAATATGTCCTACAATATAACAGTAATATTATAACGATCATTGCTACAAATAGCACGGTTATATTATAGCGATCATTTGCTACAAATAGCACAGTAATGTATAGCGATCATTGCTACAAATAACAGTACTATTATAGCGATCATTCCTACAGATAACAGTAATATATATAGCGATTCATGCTATAAATAACAGTAAATTTATAACAATCATTCCTACAAATAACAGTAATATTATAACAATCAATTCCTACAAATAACTAGTAATATTATAGCGATCATTCCTACAATATAACAGTAAATATGCGATCATTGCTACCAAATAGCACAGGTATTTATATTGCAATCATTGCTGATACAATAAACAACTAGTATATGATTATTTATGCAAAATTTGATATAGGCCTAATATTGTTAATTGAGAGAGAGAGAGAGAGAGAGAGAGAGAGAAGAGAGAGACGAGAGGAGAGGAGAGAGAAGAGAGAGAGAGAGAAGGAGATTTTTAGCCTATATCAATTTTGCAAAATAATATAACTGTGTTATTTGTAGCAATGATTGCTATATAATATATCTGTGCTATTTGTAGCAATGATCGCTATATTACTGTTATTTGTAGGAATGATCGCTATAATATTACTGTTATCTATGTAGGTAATCGAATTGTTATAATACTAGTTATTATGTAGTTTGTAAGAATGAAATTGTTATATAATTGTAACTGTTATTTGTAGGCAAGATCGTATATATAATTACTGTTATTGTAGCAAATGATCGCTATAATAACGTACTGTTATTGTAGCAATGATTCGCTAATAATTACTGTGCTATTTGTAGCAATGATCGCTATAATATAACCGTGCTATTTGTAGCAATGATCGTTATAATATTACTGTTATTTGTAGGAATGATTGTTCTAATATTACTGTTATTTGTAGCAATGATCGCTATAATATTACTGTTATTTGTAGGAATGATTGTTATAATATTACTGTTATTTGTAGCAATGATTGCTATAATATTACTGTGTTATTTGTAGGAATGATTTCTATAATATTAGCCTGTGTTATTTGTAGCGATGATCGCTCTAATATTACTGTGTTATTTGTAGCGATGATCGCTCTAATATTACTGTGTTATTTGTAGCAATGATCGCTATAATATTACTGTGTTATTGTAGCAATGATTGCTATATAATATTACTGTAATTTGTAAGAATGGTCGCTATATTATTACTGCTATTTGTAGCAATGATTGCTATACATTGTAGTATGATTGTTATTTGTAGCAAAGATTGCGATAATATTACTGTGCTATTTGTAGGAATTTTTGCTTTAATATTACTGTTATTTGTAGGAATGGTCGCTATATTATTACTGCTATTTGTAGCAATGATTGCTATACATTGTAGTATGATTGTTATTTGTAGCAAAGATTGCGATAATATTACTGTGCTATATTGAATAAAAGAGAAATTTTTGCTTAAATTATTAACTTGGTTATTTTAGAAATGATCTGATTAAATGATGTTATTTGTAGGAATTGTTGCTTTAATATTGCTGTTATTTGTAGGAATGTTTTTTATATTACTGTCTATTATTTATAGCAATGATTATACTATTATTTTGTAAGAATGTTTGCTATAATTATACTATTATTTTGTAAGAATGATTGCTATAATATTACGGTGTGCTTTTTGCAGGAATGACTCCACGAAGGTCATGATTCTTCTCACAGATGGAAAATCATCTGATAAAACGATTTCAGCTCAACAGGCCAAGGCATTAAAGTAGGCTGTATAGTGTAATAACAATGTAATGGAAAACTAGGATGTTTTATCTCAAAATAAAACCACGACTGTAATTGTTTTCACATGATTATGAAATTCCTCTTTATCGAGCAGGCATTGAATGGTTTTCTTTACAGGGATGAAGGCGTGTCGATTTTTGTGATTGGAATCGGTAATGTGGATCTGGATGAAATAAACTCCGTGGCCTCCAAACCGACATGTCTCCATGTCTTCATATTGAAAAAGTTCACCGGTATTACTAACATTCTATATGAAGTCAGAAGACGATCCTGCACAGGTAAATCATTCTTACTTTAGTTTGTTAAAATGCAATTCTGAGTTCAATCATGATTTTTTTTTTTTTGCACACCTGTTGAACAATTATTATCATTCTAATGATAGCGTGTCATTTCGCTTGATGGAGTATGCAAATTTCACTCACTGACAGATCGTATGGTTCAATGAAGTGAGTTTAGATGACTACGCTATGCCATTCTTACAATATGTGATTGGTCTATGGGAACAAAAGTAAAACTCGTTACATTGACATTTATGCGGAGTTTCGCCCCCCAAAATACGCACTCTCGATCAAGCGAAGTGAGACATTGGTATTGGAAGGATGGTATATATATTGAGTTTAAGTAATATTACAAGTTTCGTACAAGTAGTGGCGCATCCAGGATTTGTCGAAGGGGGGGGGGGTCCTTTGAAAAAAGTGGACCTGCTATACGTCGCTGGTTAGAGATCTAGAATGAAGTCTCAAGTGGGGACCCAGAGGAAGCCCCTGGATCTCATGGGTTTAAAGGGGCATGGACACGTATTACTTTTAAGATTAGCCACTTTTGATGTTTGAAATGCTTATCAATTATTTCTAGTGGTCGGCAAAAAATTTGAAAGTCAGTTCTTGAGTTATAAGTAAGATACAGCGGTCACAAATAATATCGCAATGTAAACAAGGCTCGAGCCTTGTTTATGTTTTACAAAAAGATTGCTTCTAAAAAATTCATGTTTAAAACAATATGAGATGTGAGAAACACTAGACACTGTTTACTTAATTTTGAAAAAATCTGCTTTAAATGGAATGTTTAGTAGCATATTCAATATATGTAAGCAAAATCATGGCTCGGGCCTTGTTTACATAACAAAGAATTGTAAGTGCTGTATCTCACTTGGAAGTCAACAGATGACGTTAAATTTTTTCCTGACCATTAGAAAGACCTTAGTAAAGTGTGGCAAGGAATGCCATTTTGTAAATAGAATTGTCGTTCTTTATTTAGCTGATTAAGTAAAATGTATATGATTAATTTCCTAATCGGTAGTTTAAGTGATTGCACCTTACAATAATAATTAGTAAACATGTTTGTAAGTAGTATAATTGGTTTTGAATATATAAGCCCAGTATATTGTAAGATTAATTAATTATTTGCTATGGTTGGACGTAAAGCACTAGTGATTTATTATGTAGAGTTGCATATATATAGTGATGTTAGAGGCTGTTTTGATGGAGCGGTATTACGACATCTGTGTGACACCATGTGACATTTTGAACAATACAGCGATCCCTGTGTAATCTACCTGAGAGGGAATCCTATGTGTACGGTGATAGACAACGCTGAATCTGTCCATTGGTGCGACTAACGCTGAATAAGTGTTAGAAACACTGAGTGTTAAGGGGGAGTGTTGGTATCTCCCCGGTAGATATTAAATAGATAGGCGAGTGTTGGTATCTCCCCTGTAGACCGCTGGAGAGCTCGAGGGGTGTTGGTATCCCCGTGAACAATAAGGTAGCAAAGGGGTGTTGGAAACTCCTGGTACCTTGAGGCATTGGTTAGCCTTGAAGCGGTCGGTCACACAGTTGGGTGTGTGAAGGTTAGCCTCTGGTGGTCGACATCCATTGACAGATCAGGCAGACCAATTGTAAATACGTATATTTTGAAGCGCACTAAGCTAGCTCTATAAGGACTGATACTACGCAGACCCGATCCCGCTAGTAGTCAGACCCCCTACACGTTACAAAAGCATTCTAAACATTGAAAGTGGCAATCTAAAATTTGAACATTTTTAGTTCAAAACGTGTCCATGCCCCTTTAAGGGCTTTTAAAGTTATTTTTAGGGGGTTATTTAGCTATAATTTTATACATAATGATTATTTTGGTCACCAAAAGGGGGAGGGGGGACGGGCCCCCTGCAACCCCTCCCCTTTCTCTAAATCCGCCTATGACAAGTATTTGCTACATTGCTCATGTTTGCATAGTGATTAGAGCTCTTGCAGCAAACGCGTTGTGTCTTAGACGTTTAGCTGGTCCCTCACCCAGCGCCCAATATCAGACGTGAATTTCACGGGTCATTAGGATATGACCTTGAAAATGGAGACCTCACATCACAGTGGGAGGTAACACGAAAAACATCCTTCAAGCTATGACCTTGATTTGGCTCAAGAAATTAATGTCGTATACGGCCAGTTTGGGAGTTAGTCCTATTTAAAGTAAATATATGTACCATGGTGCAAAAAAATATGAAATGTCATATATATATAGTGTCTGCATCAGAGTTGTTTAACAATATACATTTGTAGAAAGCTTGATACTGAAAACTTAAACATTACACTTAATATGGTATTCACAACTTTCATGTACATGTATCCTATCATCGACTATGTAGCCTTAATAATGAAATATTAAATACCATGTCAACAGTTATGTTGAGTGTCGAGTATATGAGTCGATAGGCCATGTCATAGTCAACAACACTGATATTATAAATCATTTTGATGCACCAGATGCGCAATTTCGACAAATTACGTCTCTTCAGTGATGCTCAAACCGAAATGTTGGAAATCCAAAACATGTAATTAAAATTTTTAAAATTTGTACAATATAGTGCCAAGAACTGGAGCCAAATACTTCGATGGATCAGAGTTATGCCTGAGGGAGATAATCCTTAATTTTGGAAAAATTTTCTTAAGATTTACCACTGCAATTAAATTATTATATCCGTATTTTCATTTCTAGTAACATAGTGCATAGCAACTGGGCTGTAGAGCGTCGGATTAACAGTCAATCAGCAGAGGCCTCGGACCCAGGGGTCATAATATAAATTCGTAAATATGGTATATACCAATTGGGTGATGCACCAGATGCGCATTTCAAAAATGTATGTCTCTTCAGGGATGCTAAAGTGTTAATATATATTCTTTTTGATAGCTCCCCAAAAGGTAGAGATTGTTGGTAACAGTGAGCCGAAAGTATCGGGAGAATTAAAACCAGATCACGTGATAGAGGACACGGTCGAGATAGATAACAACGCCCAATCAACGACAATCACCGTGAGTCTCTAAGAATACAATAAAATGTTAACTAAATACTATAATACAGTGGTAATTTTTTTTCAACCATGAATTAAAAATATGAAAATAAGAATTCAAGCATCAAAAGAATTACAATGCATGTAGTTTATCGAATATTCTCCTGTGTCGTAACAATGGACACAGATTCGAAACTTAGTGATCGTATCATCAGACTTGGTATTAAATCTCTGATATATTGAATTTCCTTGTTATCGTGAGGCATTAAAGGTAGGAACTCCAACTTTATTTTAACGTATCACATATTTTCCTTCTCTTAGACCGAGGTGACTTGTGGGGAGGTAGAACTCTTTGCTGCAGCTGACACATCCACTCCCAACGAGGCGTTGTATGAAGCCAAAGGATTGGCACGTGATAATCAACCGTCCTCGTTTTCGATTCAAAATGGTGGCCGAACTGTGTATGTTCATTATAAAGGAAAGATCATTGCAACAACGCAAAAATGCTTGACTGGAAACAAGACATTCAGCATCGCTTTTACTCAAGCAATAGGTATTTATGTGTTCTTAATTGTAATATCTACATTCACTGGATTTTTTCTTTTACATTCCTTTTGAAATAAATGTTGCTTTCATTCATGTGTGTTACAAACTAGTTCGATCCGATGTTTATTGCCAAATTTTGAGTCGTCGGGATTATAAAAGGATATATTGGCTGTTCTGTTTATATACATGTAACAAATGGGTCAACGATATGTAAATCTGGTTTATAATTTTACAAAATACACAAAAATTTAAATATAAACAACGAAATGTCTTTCTGTATTGTTTTAAATCCGTTAATGAAAGCAGCATGCATATAGGGGGTGGGGGATTGCATAATCCACTAAGGTGACACGCGGTTTTTTTTTCTGCAATGCTACATGTAGCTACTTTCATCACCCGAGAAATTAACAAAGAAAACATTATATTTTATAAATAGCTGTAGATTTTAATGTCGGTTATGAATTAATGACGCTGGTCCATCTTTCCGTCCGACTGTCACATCTTCTTTTGCAAAGTCCTCAGTTACAAATGGGTCAACGATCTTTTGGACTATGATAGGTGGTGTCCTTTAGGTGTACAATAAGGTTTCGGAATTTGCAGTTTTACCATAGGGGCAAATTAAGTTTAAAATACCCTCTCTTTTTGTCTTTAAAAAGCCTTGGTTCCCAGAGTTTTCATTTTCACCCTTGGGGCCAGTTGGAGGTTTTTCATATAAAAACCTAACTTTTACATGTTGTGCAGCTTTCGGGAGATGATTGGTTGCGTCCTTTAGATGTGCTATAAGTTTACATCTTGAGGGACACCTCGGGAAAACGACGAACTAAATCATGGTGCTCAGTGTATTGTATCATGCGCATCAAGAATATATAAAGGGTTGTGTATATCAACGATTTTAAAGATATTTGAACAATGAAAAAAAATGTAGGTTGGAATGACCCTCGGGTGCTTTCCCATGACAGTCTCTAATTTATATTTTGATTGTCACAGGAGATAAATATTGAGCAAAGTATTTAATTATATTTGAAAAGACTATTATTTTCAATTTTAGACGAATGTGAAAGTAACCCATGCAAAAACGGCGCTACCTGTGTGGACCTTCCAAAAGGTTTCGATTGTCAGTGCGCCCCGGGGTTCAAAGGAGACACGTGCGAGGACAAAATTGACCAGTGTGAAAACAATCCATGCATAAACGGTGGCCAGTGCATTGCCATCTCGAACGGATATAAATGCGTTTGTATAACGGGGTACACAGGGACAGCTTGTGAGATTGGCCTCAACAGGTGTGCTAGCTCTCCCTGCCGAAACAACGGAATCTGTTCCAATGTTAATGCAGATTTTCGGTGCACCTGTGCATCTGGATTTAGTGGAAAAACTTGTGAAATGAATGTAAACGGGTGTCAAACCTCTCCATGTCAAAATGGTGGCAGTTGCATAAACACTTCCGGTGGTTATTCGTGCGTTTGTTCAGATGGTTACACGGGGTCAAATTGTGAGAATGGTAAGCAAGACACCACAGTCTTCCATGTCTGCTTTGTAGTTGGATATTTTATTGAACATAAACATTAACGGCAAACAAACAACTCGACTTTATGACAAACGCGTCGACTGCAATTTCTCCAGCGTCAACTCCCTATAGTTATGTAGTAACATTCCATCGTCACTTATATATGGTGTGTATGTCTCTCAACTTATTCGATACGCAAACAAGTGTTCTATTAGCATAAATTTTTGAATTGAGGCAGGCTACTTACAAANCGTAGAATAAGTTTTTGAATTGAGGCAGGCTACTTACAAACAAGTTGTTGTTGCAGTGGTTTCAATAGTTACGTTTAAGGGCAGCGTTTCGCAAATTCTATGGTCGTTATAACGATCTAGTAAGCCAGTATACCCTGCTATTGGGCAAAATTCTGTCTGACGTGTTTCATAGCATATTGTTAANAGCCAGTATACCCTGCTATTGGGCAAAATGCTGTCTGACGTGTTTCATAGCATATTGTTAAGCTGTTCTTTATACACCAATTTTGACTACAGTTTATTCTGTTTACCTGAACAAGATAATGGGCACACGGCGGGTGTGACCGGTCGACAGGGGATGCTTAATCCTCCTAAGCACCTGATCCTGCCTGACAATTGGTATGAAACATATCAGGCAGCATTCGATCTGATGGGTTGGATTTGCATTAGATAACAAGTTGTTGTTGCAGGGGTTTCAACAANCATGTATCAGGTAGCATTCGATCTGATGGGTTTGATTTGCATTAGATAATGATAACGACTGTAGAATTTGCAATTAAATTGCAACATTTTCTATGAGATTGTTGAAACCCATCTAACATAAACGTTTTGGTCAGTAACTTGTTTCCTAATATTAATCGGTTTTTTTTTTAAAGAATTGACGAAATGCAGAATACGTATATGCTCTCGCGAATCAAATCAGTTGAGAGACATACACACCACTTGCATGTGATAATGGCATACCAATTACTACATAAATATTGGACTTCTATAACTGGCGATCAAGCCATAAATGTATGAAATTTAAAATACAGTCTTTTATTGTTATCCAGAGGCCGTTATCTTAAGTGTCGGGTTGGCTCAGTAATGCGGGAATGCACAATTGAAGATCTGGAGAAAGCCAACATTGCCAAACAGGCTATGCACTGGTAGGATCCTTTGCTTCTTGTTTCAAAATTACAATGTACATTGATCTTTATTTAATCGGATATTACGAATTATTAAATCATGATATATAAAACATAAAATATGTTGAATGCCATTGTGTTCTTTTTGTGTAGGTAAAGGCCATCAAATTGTTAAGGGGCCAGGTTTGGAAACGACAACGTGACATCGGCAACGCAATCGACGACCGCACCATCTTCCCCCTCCAAGTGTGTACCAAAGGGCTTCATATATCATATACCCTACCCTCAGGATTCTGAGAAGTTTATTCAGTGTGATGAATTTGGCGGCTCTACTATTATGCCTTGCGCCCCTGGTACCACCTTCAACAAGAAGCAGCAAATCTGTACTGCATCAGGTAATACGGCATGCCCCTCTACAGGTTACGAAAAATTGGCCTATCCAGGCAACTCCGCCAAATATTATGAATGCGTCCATGGCGTGTCGTTTTTACGATCGTGTTCCAGTGGTCTTGTTTTTGATGAAAATTCAAAGTATTGCACATGGCCTACCAACAGACGACAGTTGAAAACAAAGGAAAATGACGTCACTCTTAATGATGATGAAGATGACGACGATAATGACGAGGAAGATGACACAGCAGAGACTGAGCTGAATGAAATGAGAGAAAACGAAGATGATACTGACGATGAGAGAGATGTTAAAATCCGGGAGGACATGACAAAATTGAAAGAAGTGCTTCGAAAGCTTCTTGACAATGAAGAATAGTGCATGTAATATCAATATTTTGAAGTGAAGCTTTGTCTTTAACTTGAAAGAACTTTGTAAGTTATGCGTCATTCTATACGTAGCCAGGAAATTAACATATAACCTCAGAAAGATTACTTGCGACGCTTTTACCTCTACATTAAAGTTTACATAGTGTTTTTATGGAAGCCGCTGATGTCCTCAGTATGAATCTATTGCAAACTATAAAATTGTACTTGGCAAACTGATAAGTATTTCTTTTATTTCGTGAGTTTATTTCATTCGAGTTTATTGAATAAAAATGATACTTGTGCAGTTTAAGAAAACATGATCAATCTATCCCC
>CAJDSM010030794.1:8660-19631 GCA_903981925.1 Ostrea lurida
ATTGCGAATGGGAAATGTAAAAGGTGAATTTATCTAGTTACTCTTAAAGCAGTTGAGCACTGCTGAATACCTGCCAAGTTAGCTACAGACATTACATGGCTCTGGTGTGGAATGATATAGCAAAGCTGCATTCATTTGAACCGATTAACCCTCTATTTCATTGGATATTATTATATCCATAACATTAGACAGTGACTTGATTTATTACTTACCGGAGAAGAAACAAATCTTATGACCACTAGATGCTCCTCTACTTGGTTGAAGAAAAATAGTTATAAATAAAAATATTCAGATGTTGAAGGATATATATCTTATACACGTAAATGATAATACACAGACTGTTCAGATGATTAAAGCATATATAATTCAGCTATTCATCTTTACAAGAATCGAGTCATACTTAGCCCATGCTAAAGTTAAATGACTCGACCATACGATACGTAGTTGGTGAGGTCCGACCACTAAGATGACCAAGCGATGGACATACAATTTTACGATGCTTGCTGGTCTGACACCATCATCAAATAAAACGACAAGTCAACATTGACAACAACGGAGAATACACAAACACCATAGATAAAAGCAGAGAAATGTGCAGCCTACTTTCCATTTTCATGCTTTATTTTCATTTAATAAAGAGAGATGATAAAGCGCGGATTATCACAAAGTAAGAAAATAAAATACCTGTATCGTAAGCACGCATTGTATATCGTTTTTTTTCAATTTTTAAAAAAAAATGGTGAGCCTGAAAATCTCTCTTTTGGGGGCGTGATTTCGTGTAAGCAAATAAATAAACTACAAAATTATGTTAAAGAAGATGATTTGCTAAAATACGATATATATTCCAGGAATGAGTGAAGAAAAATCTACACCAATTAGTTTATTAACTAATTTATTTATTATCAATTAATAAGAATATCACAAAGCCGATTAGTTATACTTAGTCAGGTTTGTAATATTTTTATTATATCACATATATTCAGAAATAATTTTTAGAGAATGGTGATTTTTAGAATATAGGTATATGATACTTTGTAGTAGTTAGAGAAAGACCGATTGGAAAAAAATTAGTTTCTTCAAAACAATCATCAAAAAACTAAACATTAGAATATATCTTAAAATGAAGGAAAAAATAGATACACAAATCATGAAGTATTTAAAAATCAGCAAGCTATTCCAAATGGACAACATGATGGCATTCCGTTATATGTCGTATCAAACACTTCCTTCATATATGGTATCTCAAAATACATCCTATCAGTATACCAGAGTACCACTGTGATATAGGTTGTATAATATAAATTGCACAAAATACATCTGTGTATTTGTCTGCAGAAGATAACAAAGTTAGGTCAAATAGTTCATTTGAACCATACGAAGGAAAGGTGACCAGGAATGTTTTTATGCGGCACGGACGAGGAATTCTCCATTCAGGTTCAGGGTTGTAATCTTTTTTTACCTGCGCCAACATGATAACTCGGATGTAATCGTATAGGAGTAAATTTATTCCTTTTGTTTTGTTGTTTTCCTTTGTTTCCTTAATACTTTATTGTCTTATTATCGTTCTCTCTCTC
Organism: Ostrea lurida; assembly: GCA_903981925.1. NCBI lineage: Eukaryota > Metazoa > Mollusca > Bivalvia > Ostreida > Ostreidae > Ostrea > Ostrea lurida. Next base: position 10,235 of record CAJDSM010030794.1, read on the forward strand.
TCTCTCTCTCTCTCTCTCCTCTCTCTCTCTCTCTCTCTCTCTCTCTCTCTCTCTCTCTCTCTCTCTCTCTCTCTCCTCTCTCTCTCTCTCCTCTCTTCTCCTTTTCTTCTTATTCTTCCGCTTCTTCTTCTTCTTCTTAACATCAAAATTTCGTGCATCATTAAGATATGATAGTGTCAAATTTTTAATACTTTTGTACTTGGAATAATTCTCAAACGAAATGGAATCAAGTGATCTACATGCAAGTCTTCAATTAATATAGATATTTCATTAGCACCATGTGATAAATTTTAACCAATGACAACGTCTGACACATTTATAGAAATGTTGACAACTATAGACATATCATCAGCAAACGTGTGTTTATCTGGGATCCTACAACCTCCCGAATACGTCTTGGAATCAATGTGAATAGCTTCCTATATCCTATATATAAAATGGCGAAGTAACAAAGTATCAAACGTAATCATAGTCCAAAAAACACATACAAATCGAGTGAGGGCAACACGGACCTTCGACGAAAGCGAAGGCAGGATCAGTGCCATGGAGGATAAGCATCCTCTGCTGACCGGTCACACCCGCCGTGAGCCTGTAGTCGAAACAAAGTTAAACGGGGTTACCCGTCGTCAATCTAACTATGAAATGACAGTCTAACAAAAAGGCATAAAAAAAATCAGTCAACATATGATTTAGTGATAATTTGTATATCGCAATATTTAAAATGACTTGTGAAATTGCAGGACCACGTTTTTGGAAGTTACATTAATATAAAAATAAGATGAAAAACTTCCACTAATGCAAATTAAAACACTTTCTAATCAACTTTGGAAATTCATCTTGCCAATTGAAAAAAAGAAAGCATGTGGACTGTCAACATGATTATTTATAATAATAAGTTTACATTTTTCTCGTATACTATGTTAGAAAAGTAGTCAGGGTTTTGAGCAACAGTGTATGGTCCAAAGGGTAGTGCACTAGAATTAGTTAAAGCCCCGACAGTCAATTCGCGGATATTATACAAAAATGTAACATCATTGTCATACAATAAAGATGACTGTATTGATCTGAGGTTGAAGAAGGTTCAACATAAAGGTCCCTATACATGCATTATATGGACATACTATAAATACTTGAAGTGAAAAGTCAGTTTTCTTATGGATTGAAAAAAGCTGGTCCCTTCGCCTCCGCTAATTTCTGCCTTTAATTAAAGGGATGAATTTCTAAATTACCCTGTTTGATTTGTTTCATCAGATTACTGAGAATTAGTTTTACCAACGTATCTATATGTTAAATCAAGTGATTAAAATTATACAAACGATTTCATGCCTACAATTCTGAATTGGGTGCTGATACCTTTCAACTGATTTGATACAATATACACTGTACCTTGTTCTGCGTATGATCAGTTTTCGATCGAGGCAGACAACTGACAAAAGAAGTTGATGTTACAGGGGTTTCAACAGTCACCTTCAAATTAGCATTTCACAAATTCTATGTTATATAACTATTTAGTTTGCCAAAACAATTCTAATATTGGAGCAAGAGTTATCTGTCATGTTTCATATCAATTGTAATGCCACTACTTTTGACTACGGATTACTCCGTTACCTGATCAAGACAAGTGGGACACGTCGGATATGGATGCTTACCTCTCCTAGGCACCTGATCCCACCTCCGGTATGTCCAGGGTCCTTGTTTACCCAAATCTTAATGTTGTAAATATAGGAGATTGGTCACTGTTGGTCACTGCTTTTTCAATTTATAGAAAAGCTAAGTTCACTTCAAAAGCACTTAGTATTGCAAATAGGTGAAGGTAACATCGTGTTCAATTATAATAATCCAAAAAACATATACAAAATCGAGGTGTGGGCAACAAGACCTCCGACAAAGCGAAGGTTGGATCAGGTGCCATGGAGGAGTAAGCATCCTCTGCTGACCGGTCACACCCGCCGTGAGCCCGTAGTCGAAATAAAGTAAACGGGATTACCCGTTGTCAAATCTAGTAAGAAAATGACAGCTTAACAATGGTATAAACAAATCAGTCAACATATGACATAGTAACTTTGTAATCGCAAACAAGGTCATTATAGCGACCGTTAGAATTTCGAAATGATGACTTTAAACGAGATTCGTTATAACCCTGCAACTTCAACTTTTTGTTAGTATTGCCTCGCTTTAAAAATAATCCGCATACGCATAGCATGCTCTTGCGTATCGAATCAACTGTGAGATATACACACCATAAGCAGGTGATAGTGGTATATTACTACATATTTCTAGCGACCTTTACGTTGAACCCTTTTCAAACTCTGATCAATTTAGCAATCATTTATTTCTATGACATGATGAATATACGTTTTTGTATAATATGCCGAAATGATAGTCAGGGTTTTTAAGTAATAGTGTACTACCATTTTAGGCCATACACTGTTGAAAAACCTTTATACTAATAATATAATAATGTTACATTTTGAGTGTACTATGCCAAAAAGTAGTCAGGTTTTGACGCATGGTCCACGAGCCGAAGGCGAGTGGACTATAGCGTCAAAACCCTGACTACTATTTTGCATAGTACACGCAAAATGTAACATTATTATATTATTATGCTGAGTGTCCATAATGTGCATTAAAAAAACACCACCACTTTGAGTAAATCTAGTTTTCGCGTAAGTCCAGTTTTGAGTATTTAAACATCGACAGGCTTGCCTCTGTGTCTCTCTATAGAATCGCCGCCAGTTTTATACTGAAATTCTTCGAATGTATAGTGTCTTTGACATTAGATGTACGTTTGATACGTTCCCTAAATTAAAGCTGGGTTCGTCAGTCTAGGCCTAATAATTTTGTTTTTACAGTGACTTCACACAATTACATCACACTGACGATCACAAACTTCCAATGACGTCGTGCTTACTAATCAATATTGATGAACTTTACGCGAATAGAAGCCCTATCTATTGCTTTTAGAAGTAATCATCTATAGAATGCTTTACAATACCAGGCATTACAATAAAAGTTAGATTTAAATTCTGAAAAACGGTATTCTAGAACTTACGAGGCCAATTATTAACTTTTAGAACATAAAAATTAACGACTCGAATGCTCATGCGGCCTGCGTAGCGCAATTCGGTAACGCCCGGACCGCCAATCCCGAGCGTCCTGACTTTCGACTCCCCGCGTCGGCGGTTAACAACAAAATTGTCTTTTCTTCACCGTATTTCGGCATAGTGGCTACTAGTTACTATTTGCATAGTGCACGGTCGCTACAGTAAATTCATTAGGAATACTATGCAAAATGGCATGCCGAATAGTGATCTATCTATAGAGAGAAGCTAAACAGGAAGCATAATAACTCTAACAAAGTATATGAATAATATAACCTTTTATATATTATCATGTGACATTCCATATTCTTTTTCTTCTTCAAATGCTGGCAAAAGAAGATCACTGCCAAAGGAATTGATGCGCATATTTCAAAATGCGGCGTCTGATTTAGTTTTTTATATCTGTTGAAGTCAATCGCTGCCGTTGAAGAAAGCAAAGAAAGATTCAAAATAAAAATTCATGATACGAGAACGTCAATTTTCAAAAACAATGCATTAAAAGTATATATAACTTACAAAATAGATCTCATTTTGGTCATAGATTCATCCAATATCCCACAAGGCACAAGGATTTTTAGAGATACATCGTGCATTAATTGCGAACTGAACTACATGTTACAAAATGCAGGACAGTAAAATGACAGTCGGAAAAATCCGGTTCGCTAAAACTGATGGACAAAAAATAAATATTTAAAAAACTCCATTTTCTAATTGAAAATTGCGATCACTTTGAGATTGCCCAAATGGATTTACATATTACGGTATTTATTTTGATTAGTTGATTTAATGAACCGATGTGCTTCCTCCATAACGAAACACTTGTCTCTAAGACATTTAAAGCCAACAGTACACGCTAATACCTGCAAGCAATGACATACACTTCTCTGGTGGAAGTAAGCAAGCTGCATTCATTTGAAACCTTAACCTATTCATGTANGTACACGCTAATACCTGCAAGCAATGACATAAACTTCCCTGGTGGAAGTAAGTAAGCTGCATTCACTTGAAACCTAAACCTATTCATGTCTATCCATTAATGATTACGGTACCAATTTTTTATGCACCAGATGCGCGCATTTGAACAAATTATGTCTTGTCAGTGATGCTCAAACAGAATGTTGAATTCGATAACATGAAAGTAAACCTTTATAAAAGTGAACAATTGTAAGTGCCAAAGACTGGAGTCAAATACTTCGAAGGATCAGAGCTATGCTGAGGGAGATAATCCTTAAATTTTGATATAAATTTCTAATTTTACTATTGCAATTAAATTAATATCCGTATTTCAAGCTAGTAACATAGTCATAGCAACTGGGCTGTAGAGACCCTCGGGGATATATACATGATATAGGTTTAAGCGTTTCAAGTGAATGCAGCTTTACTTACTTCCACCAGGGATTTATGTCATTGCTTGCAGGTATTAGCGTGTACAACTGCTTTAAGAGAACGTATTCCTCTCTTTACATTGTCATTCAAAGTTGGGAACTTGACTTAAAAACTAATTCCATATGGTCTTCTTCTTCTCCATATCTTTATTGAATTAACGTCTTTATGTGAAGAAACCTAAGGAATGTGTTGCTGATTACTAGACATGTATATAGGTTGGGGGGGGCAGATTTCTTTTCTGGGAGGTGCCCAGGTCATAAAACGTTTAAAGTGTACATGACACTTGGTTAATAAATGCTTGTATGAGTGTAAAGTTAATTAATACAATGTTTAAAGAATGCAAACACGCACATAAGAAACTAGAATACAATGTATAATCTTTTACATCAGTAATATCACGAAGTATGTACATGTTCTGCGGTCGATGTCCAACGTTTGTTTGCCTTCTAACCAATAGATAGAACAATTCTCCAATAAAGATCAGATACTTATAACTAAAATACAAAAAAAATAACATGAAACATGTATTGCTTTATTGTTATTAACCAATATGCAAAATAAAAAAGTATGCAATCTTAACAGTTCATCTTATGGACAAAGTATCTTTCTTAGGGACTGATTCACAATTTCTCTCTAAAATATTTTATTTTCACTTCTACTATCAAAAAATGTCACAAAAAATATTATATACATTATGACAGAAAGCTCATTATAGAGATTTATTATTTCTTGTGTAAACATTGATTGAGCTTATATGCTACAGCTCCAAGTTCTAATATGTACACATGCAAGTGTAATGGAATGTTAATGTGAGAATCTGACGTTGGAGGAGTGGAACCATCCTGTTTATCATATTGTTGAGTTGTTAGCTAGCCTTTAATGCCTATATTCAAAAAGATACATGTTATTAAATTACGAGCAGATGGGAAGACTTCGTGGTTGTCTTTTATTAAGAGTTCACGTGGGATATATCAACTCAATATATATGAACCTGTCATACGGGGACATCAGTGGTTCACAGTTCGCATTGTATTTATTATAGAAGAGCATACATGTGATGAGTACAGTGTTGACTTGCCTTTTGATTCTTTGCAGGACCCTAAACAAAACCTACCTACACAAGGCATGCTGCACAACTGGTGAAGCCATTTTCACGGTCTGGAGCCACACTATCAGAACCATGGACTAGGAGGGCATGGCTAGTGCATTCATGTTGCTGGAGATCATTCATACTCACTACTGGAATAAAGAAACATTGCAGGCAGTATGGCCAAAGCGTGCTACATCTGAGGTCATGGACAATGTGATACATTGTACATGTGGAGAAATCGTATGTGTGGAGAATGTAAATATGTAGATGATGATATAAGTTGTAATGGAATCCAGGTGAATGTTAAAACCAGTGGCTCTTTTTTAAACCCAATCCACATGTAGTATCGTGGTATTTTGTATAATTTGCATGATACACGTCATGCTCGTTACACGCGGCCATTCGATATACCGGCAAATTTCGCCTAACAGCAAGAATTTTGTTGTAACAAATCTGACACTACTTATAATCGCTTGATATAATGGCATATTCGCACTTCGGCACCGGCAGTACTTGTTCGTAACAAGTGTGCATTTTGACACTATTTAAAATACCAATATATACGGAATGTTATCTGAGATTCTTCAAACCGTTAAAAGACATATGCTATCGGCAATATTTTCAACCTAGGTTTTAGAAATAAAGAAGAAGGGGGGGGGGCATGAGTGTTATTATACCGTACTGAAAATAACGCACGGTGAATGTTTACGGGATTGTGCTGATGATTAAACAGAAGAGAAATAATTTGTACCGGTAAAATTATGCATTTTCATTTACAAACTGGCAAGATTCATTATAACGGCAAAATGATCGGAAACGAACGTGGCCGTTTGTAACGAGAGCTGACTGTATATTAAAGTTCAAAACTTTGTTTTGAACATGGAGAAACTACTAAATTTAATTGTTGGCTATAGAACAAAGTAGAACTGATACAAAAGATCGAAAGAACTGATTACTGTACATTTGTATTATATAGTTATTTATTTAATTTGCGTGGAGTGGTGACATCTGCAGTGATTTATCTCCTGTCAGGTGTCGTCTCCGGCTGGCAGTCCCGAGAGCTCCATTAACGAGTGAGGATTCCCCCCAGCAATCTGACACCCTACAGTTTACACGAGGAGACAAATGGTCACACTAGGTAAAGTGTTACATGGTCCTTACAGAGATCTCCATTTAAAGAGGTTGTCCATGGATTATCAGGCACCAGTGTAGTATAGGGTGATAATACACGTGTGGCACATGATAATATTGTTCTGCAAAATTGTGTTTTTCCTGACATTTGCTTGTATGTAAGCAACGTAATGATTTTTCCGTGCAACAGATGTTTTTTAATGTACTTTCTTTATTGTACTTTTGTTAGAATGATGTCTGAGTAAAGTTAAAAAGGAGAACAGAATAATTATTAGGTAGTGCTCTCCCTGATTGCACTTGAACTGTTTCCCTGGGTATAAAGTTTGCATTAACTTCCATTATGATGATGCTAAGTAATGTTAAGAAGATAAGATACAATTGTGATAAATTGAAATTTAGGGGGAATAGTTTTAAAAGTCAAGCTTTTTAAAAATGGGTTTGATTAATGTAGACTGAAGAGAGGTGCAACAGAACATCGAAAAAAGCATCAATATAGGATAAGTTAGGAAGCAAGCAACAACATCAATATAGGCTCAGTTCAAGGAATGGCAAAAAAACAACACTTCAATATAGGCTCAGTTTTCAAGGAATGGCAAAAACAAGCACTCAATATATGGGTCAGTTCAAGGAATGGCAAAAACTAAGCACTCAACATAGGCTCAGTTTCAAGGAATAACAAATGGATAATAACATACCTTCGAATAGGGATATAAGATGGAAGATAATGATCCTCTACGATTTTGTTACCTAGCACAGCGACAGCTTCTCTGCGAAATAACAATATCACTGCATATCAGTACGTAATTCACAATGCCAGTAAAACTGTACTTTAACTTATTAGGATACAATTTTAAGGACTTTAACAAAATATTCCTTATGACAATCCTGTGTCGCCCTTTTTAATCTTGTGAAGTGGATTCACAATTTGATTGATGCTCCATCTGAGGGTCAACAAATTTGTTTCTTTTGCATCTTCAGATGATATTGAATATGTATAAATTTGGTTATATTTATATCAATATTGCTAATTTAAAAATACATTCCTAGATACTAATTCACCATCACATACAATTCCAACAAATGTGGATATTAAATTGTCTTGCATTTTGCATGTGTGTACAATTGACTTTTGTATCATTTATATCTTTTCATTCTGTTCCTCGAACTCTACAAAATTAGACGCCCTTTACAAAATCAGACCGACTTTACAAAATCAGACGACCTCTACAAAATCAGACGACCTTTACAAAATCAACGACCTCTACAAATCAGACGACCTTTACAAACCGAGACCACTTTACAAAAATTCAGAGCGACCTCTACAAAATCAGACGACCCTACAAAATCAGACGACGCATCACAAAAACCAGACACTTTACAAAATCAGACGACCTCTACCAAAGACGAACCTCTAGATCAGACGACCTTTACAAAATCAGACGAACATTAAAAATCAGAGACCTCTAGCAAAATCAGACACTCTACAAAACAGACGACCTCTACAAAAACAGACGACCTCTACAAAACAGACGACCTCTTAACAAAACAGACGACCTTTACAAAATCAGACGACTCTACAAAATCGCGACCCTCTAACAAAACCAAGACCACCTTTAACAAAATCAGACCGACTCTACAAAATCAGACGAATCTACAAAAACAGACGACCTTTACAAAACCAATGACCTTTACAAATCAGACAACCTCTACGAAAACACACAACCTCTACAAAATCAACGATCGGTCACCTTTACAAATCAGACGACTCTACAAAAACTAGACGACCTCTACAAAACCAAACGACCTTTACAAAATCAGACGAAATTTACAAAAATCATACGCCTCTGAAAATCAGATGACCTTTACAAAAAACCACATGACCTTTAACAGATCAGGCGACTTCTTGGTAGGCAGCGTCTTCAGCATCACACGTGTCGGCACTGTTTATTTCCCTGTCATCATCGTGCCTTTCTTAAACGACCCACCTGGCGAACTTCTTCAATTTGCTGGCAATTCAAAATCGTAAACAAATGATGATTTAAAAACTATCATTAGAGTTTGTAAAATCGGACAAAATTTTACAATCAAGTTATCGAATTGGAATACGGCATAAACATAATCGATTATGAAATCGATCATTTGAACTTTCTTTAAAGTTGCAATATTGGAAATCAAGTAACTCGTGACGTTCATTTTGAGAGACAGATATTTTCTATAACTTACAGATCTAAGTTACCCGGGGTATGACATAAGATTTACTTCATCTTTGTCAGAGAATATTAGATGTTAATGTCCCTTAGTATATCAAAATTGAAACATTATGGTGAATTATTAACTAATTGTCCGGAAAAGTTCGCGACAATTAAAATACAAATTTACAATCAATTGTCGGCAGTGCTGCTTTCAGCGACGATTTTTCAATAGTCGGCGACTAATCGTAACAACATAAACTATCATTTAGATTTATTAACAAGATTGCTTTTTCTTGGATGAAAAGCTTAGATTACAAAAGAAATGTAAGGAATTGTTTTCAAGTAAGTTTTACATTTGTTTACAGGCAATTGAATTTTTACACATTATTAATACTTTCAATTTCATCTCTTTTTCCTTTAAAAGTTTTGGCGGGCCAATACCACACGATTAGGCCCGGAAAACTTTTCGGCCCACAAGCTGACGTCGTAATTGTTCA
>CAJDSM010030801.1:11849-23182 GCA_903981925.1 Ostrea lurida
GAGTTATGTTAGACTGTCTTTTCATACTAGATTTTGACGACGGGTTAACCTTTACTTTGTTTCGACTAAGCAGGCCTACGGCGGAGGTAGAGCCGGTCAGTCAGAGGATGCCTTACTCCTACATGGTCACCTGATCCTGCTTCGCTTTCCGTCGAAGGTCCTGTGTTGCCCTACACTTCGATATTTGTATGCCGTGCTTCTTAATAGGGGACAATGATTACCGGTTTCAAATACTTTATTACTGTCGCCATTTTGATATATTCCTCTTTTCCCGATCCTCTCCGTTAAGAAAGACAGCAACTATTCTATTATAACATTCGATCAACAAGTATAATTTAACATAGAGGCCATAACGTCTCTTCTATGTTATCAATCATTGCAACCCGTTTATCCAGAGCGTCGAGACTGGACGGAGACAGTAGCAGCGGTCTGTTAACAATTGATCATGTTACTTGACACATAAGTCGAATGTTTTTGAATCTTTTGTTGTGATTCAAGTGCGGAGCACAAGGGTGTAACGGAAATATGTAAACAGTAATTGTAAATAGTCTGGTTGGATGTTGTTGCTTAGAAGTTTTCATATAATGTTAAAAAGGTCGCTTTTCTGGAATATGACATCTTAACCATATTGGGTCTGTCAACCTGACCAACAATTCGTTTTGAGTATTTATCTCTGCAGATCCAAGGCCAACTTGATTTACCACACCGAACTTCTCATGAGAGTGAATATAACAAGCTTTTGCACGAATGCCTGTCTGAAAGTTTTTTCAGACGGTTACCCCTTATCACAGATCTTTATACTATTTTCGTGTGTGAGTAAAGATCAGGTGGCTATGGTAGGATATATTGTTACTTTTGAGAGTACACGACAAAATGATTCGGCATGACTGTTGAGTAATCGTAATTTTGTGTGATGGTGTTTTTTTTCATGTTACCTAGACTTGTTTCAACGCTTACAGGTCAGACGAAAAAACTGCCTACCGGAACAGTTCCAGTATGTAATTCATTTAATCTTTAAGCTACTATATCATCGGGAAAATTTCATACTTCATATGGGGTCCTATGTTCTTTGAGGTATCTCGGCGAGGGGAAGTATATCATAGAGCGGTGTTATCTGGATTCTCCACAAAAGCCCAAATTCGAACAGCATGAAACACCACTTGACTAAGGTTTTGTATAATACCTTCGAGAAATCGATTTCGTTATCTCTTCTTGTTATCAAAATGCAATTGCGGTAACTTCGTTATAAGCTGATAACACGACACGTTTAGGCAACACCAGGAAAATTGCGGATAGACCGTGATTCCTTAATAATGCCCTAGCCTCGTTCAAGGGTTGTAGTGACGCTGTAATCATTTTTGTGCTAAAATTGCAGTCTAAATAAACACCTAATCAATGACAAAAAGCTTAATTACTTCAAATTAAGACACCATATCAGTCATTATACAGACTGGTTGTCATCTGTTAAACAAAAGGCATATTCCTCCATGGAACTTATCTAAGTTCTTTGATTACTTCTAGTTACGAAAAAAAAGGATAAATGGTACGGCACTTTGGTACGTATAAATCGTCTAATACGACAGGAGTATCTTTCACAGTAGATCGTTCTTAATTATTCGCGTTTTTCTATTCCATCATTCTGACAGGTTATCGATTTTGTCGTTGTCGGTTTTTCGACGAATAATTTGACCTATCGTTGCTGGCATAATATCTTCATAATTTTTACGAATTTTTTTCATTGTTGAAGCTGTCTTTAGGAAAGCGTGTCGATCAAGGTTGCCCAATTATGGATTATCAGGAAAGCGTAATTGTAGACTATAGGAATTAAAGCCAACATACCAGGACTCACTTATTCAATTGCGTGAGGTTAAAGCCTCATTTCAAACGAAGTCATGTCATAAAATTATTAACTCACGTTGCAAATAGTTATTCTCGTTCTCATCATTTTTTGGCATGACTATTATCACAAGAACCGCCCCATTGATTTAATCTGGATTTCCAACATTTTATCCTGTAGTTGTCCAGGAGTTCTTGTAAAGTGTATACTTAATTATCAATTACATTACTGTTTTGGAATATTGCTTGGAGTGTGTGGTCATTAGTAAACATAAACTGCATCAAAATTTTAAGTACGATTTGTGATGTCTACAATGGACGTGAGCAATAAATTAAATTAGCAAAATTTATATGGTATGAAAGTAATATATGCGGGATACAGGATTAATCAAATGCGACAGTCTATACATATTCGGATCTACTTCACCAGATCTTTAATGCAGAAAATGAGTAACATCATCGGGAATATGTTTTAAAAGAAATAATATTTTGATTATTTTTGCCTGATGAGATCAAAATCAATAATTGCAAACCTTAATTCTGGTGGCCTCACATTGGATCACTTAAGTTGAGAGTTGTCTTTCAAAAGACCTTTGAATCTGTAATGAGCTTGGAGAAAGTCGCCAACGGGTGAAGTCTAAACTGGGTTTGGAACAGTTAACTACAAAATCATGAAATGGATCAGTAAACACAGACGATTAAACAGAGAGAGAGTAAGAGAGAGAGAAGAGAGAGAGAGAAGAGGAGAGAGAGAGAGAGAAGAGGAGAGGAGAAGAGAGATAACACATCTGTCATTAGAATTTTTCTATTTTCATCTGCGTAATGTACTACCTGGGAAAATATCCCGGTAGAATTATCGACCTCCTCAGCCTTATCCCATGGTTAATAAGAGAGAGCACTTCTCTCGCCAATTAGAATAACTGTATCACCAAATGACTTGTTCTGAAAAAAAACACATGAGACAGCTTGTAATTAAGGGTTTTACTTAACTCTAATGCAATTACCATCTTGAACATGTGGACAAACTCTTATGTAACCATCTGCAAATCTGAACCTAATATTGACCGTCACCAGTCACTTGATGATACTAATGTATCGGATGCAAGATTGTAGTAACTTGAAATAGTTGACAAGACACCAAGTTTGACCTCTAACGGGTAAACTCAGGAGTTGGGCAGATCATTTACCCAAATATTGGCCGTGAAAATGAAAAACAACAAAATAAGTCAATATAATATCTTTATCGTTTTATTTGTTTGTACAAATGGTATCACAATATATTATTTATGTATAATGCGAGTTCTTTTTACTGCTACAGTAAGCAAAAACTAATCGGATTGTGGGATTCCCATAACATCCGACTACTCACTATATATCCAAGCGGCTAAGTCTTCGTCTTGGAACGAACATGGTTTTAATATAGTTTTCATATAAACATACATATAGCAGAATACAACAATCGCAACGTTGCACATCTTCACATCCCGTTAATGTCAGTCCTACTGCTTCGTTTGCCGTCACTGTTGAGAGCCTAATCACATCTATAATCAGTATTTTGATCGTCGCAATATTCGAAGCCTTTCTTTTGCAGCCCATTTGTCTTCCATTTGCTGGTTCATATACAACTCCATAAATCACTCTCCAGTTGCTTGTTATAGTAGTAAGACGTACATATATAATGCTTGGTTGATATTCATATCATGTTGTTACACTCTGAAATCGCCCTAATCTCCTTCTCCGTTCAGTGACACTGGCATCACCGATCTTCCACTGCGTTTTAGGAACATCCAATCTAACATAATTCCTTAACGAACCGCTGAAGACACTTTGAAATTGCAACGATACGCAAATGCATGCGCGATGTTTGAAGATTGTATACTTATTTGCGTATATAATTGATAATAGCAGTAAAGTGATGGAAAATCTTTGACCAAAGGAAACCCTTTTCCGTAATACAAAATTTCTTGCATAACTGATCAAAAATTGAAAAGTAATGCCGCGTTTGTTGCATTCAAAACTATTTCTTAAAATCAACGGAGAAGTTTTTCCCAGACACTTTTTCATGTAATGTAATTAACTTTTTTCCTTAAATGTCAAAAGGGATCGGCCTGGTATTTAGTCCATACATTGCAATTTGCAAATTACAATACAATAATTTTGTTTTAATATCTACAATTACACACATCATGTGATAGTCACGTATAATAACAGCAGTCTTGTGAAAATGTAGGAATCCTACTACGTGTCGATAAGAACGTTGATTCACTCTTGGACAGCCAACCGTCACGTGCAGGACGCCGAGATTTATTTATATATCATCATAATACACAACAGCTGATAATTATATCAACAGAAACTGTAGCATGATTGTTAGCAACTGAGCAACATACATATATGCACATAATCATCTCCCGAAATACATCAGGGCCGGCCCAGGAAAAAGACTAGAGATAACGATTTTTCCGCATGAAAAAACTCTTAGAAAACCTGTGTCCGTTGCCAGTGCCGCTGGATGTAGGGAGTTTGTGAACGGCCTCACAAAATCCACTCTTACAACATGATATACATCAAGTATATAAGATGAAAGTTTGTTTAACCCGTCGAGACGGCGGCTAGAGTGAAAACCTTGACAAACCTTATTTAATAAAACCCCTTACTGAGCAATCTAATTTCGGTCAATACCCTGAGCTCCCCTGAATGGATCATGCCACTCGCATGGACTATACCATTCAATCACACAGTAAATACAACATTTTCCCGTATACTGTCGAAACGGGGCGGCGAAAATATAAGTTTATCGCCTTGCTCCTTTACAAATAATCAAACAACTATATATTTGCCGACAGCCAACCGTACGTGCACTAGACAACACAAGAAAGGGCAGTGAAAATACTAGGCTAACAAACCCGAGTGTTTGGAAACCAACAACCTCTTTTCCAAAGAGGTCCAATATATAGCGATGTCCTTTGCTACATTGTTTCCATCTGCCGTGCCTCTTAGGCACCTTCGTTCACACTGAGTTTTTGGCAGCTCCACAGTAAGCTCCTCCGGGACCCTAAGGGAATGAAGCCCCGAAATTAACTTCCATCGCCCACAACTGATTTCAAAAGAGTTAATATCTGCATCTAGACTGTAATGTAATGTTTTTTTGTTTTTGGGAATAGACTACACTTATCTGTTTAGCTATAATTGGGTCTGAATAAAACAAGACTATTATCCACGCACACTCCAAAGAGAATAAGTATCTCGAATACATACTAACTGGCAAGCAGATTTGATCCTTGGTATAAGTCAACCTCATTTCCCCGTTCTATATTGATCCGTTTTGCTTTTTCTAATGCATAATACTAAATACTCTTGATCACAACTGAACATCATTAATTGTCAAAAAAATAGGTCTCAATCAAATCTCCAAAAATACCAGGCGAAACTTAAATAAAATCAATGTAAATCTAACATTAATAGGTCATTGCTTTCCCTGGAATTTATCACACAATTATATATCAGACTTTGTTCCTCTTGGATATTCTTTTCTGTACGTGTGTCTATGTGGCTTTTCCCTCGCAGTCCCTGTATCGAAGTTACGACTGCACCGTAAATTTTTGGTTGATCTGGTAAACTACCAGTGTCATTCGCGGCCCATTGATAGCGTACACCGCTCGCTGATTTACGAGGATAGAAAGAGGAAGCTCCACTAATGCAATAACATCGAGTTTGTCAGATATAACGCACGTGAAAAGAGTTCTGGCCGGCAAGAGCGCTATGTCCTTGTGTGACTTAATTGAACTTCTCTCCATCTTGGGAAAACGTTGAAATATGCCTTACTGAGTGATCTGTCACTTTGTTGGAAATTAAACGTTGAAGTTCCTCGGCACAACAGCTCTAGTATCTGACCATCACATAGGATACTGGCCAGGCTTGAACGCCGTTGTTCATGCGCCAGTTTCTAATTTTTTTCCTTTAGCTTCCTAATCCCTAATAAGAAAATGGGGATATAATTCAAATTCTATATGTCAAACAACCATGTGTTAAACTACTCCCGGTTTTCCGAAAATTCCGGTTATTTCCTTTGCCTCTGAAAATATCAATAAACATTTGTAAAACCTGAATAATTTTAATATATATACTTGGAAGTAAGTCCCGCATTGGCATTACAACTTGCCCAGAAAGGTAAGGTCTCTTTTTTGTACACTCAGGCCACACCCATCCAATCAGTGCACTTGCATTTTTCAAATTTTCAAGTATTTTTCGCAATGTCATCCTCAACTTTCACGATCAGCAGCGCAAGTTTATACAAACTGTCGGATGGTGGTACCCACCCCATATTCAGTCCAAAAGACAATCCTTGTCTTAAAGCGTCTATTCCACTTTACTGCACACCATGCCTAGATGTTTAAATACAATACATCGAACAACAACCTTTCAGTTCTTAAAAACAGGATCTGCATATTCGGATTGACACAATGCTCTATGACAATGTATGAGGACCCACCTTACTTCTAGCATATCGATCAAAGTAATCTAAAATTGTTATTATTTTGTTATAAAATTGAACAATCTCACAACGAGCTTATTTATAGTGAACGTGTTGCAGCTTTTTATTTTCATTTGCGATGTATCCATTGATTCACTCAAATCTAATGTTTTCCCCCGATGCAAAACCTGATGCACGGACATAGCAATATCCGGAATATTTTGGTTGTTACTCCCCTACTCTTCAATTCATGCTGTACATTCTGAATTATTCAAAAACACCTCAACTGAGTTCCTGCCCCAATAAATGTCCACCGAGTTTATTAAAACTCGTTAACCGTCCCCAGATCTCTCAATGTAGAGCTTTGAGACTACAATTCCCAATCGTTCCATATATACCATACACTCATAATCTGTGTTGTTCAACCCTTCGACACACAAGTCAAATGACCTCCAAAACCGGATTCAGAAGCATCAACCAAATAAGCTCTATTCTTCTATTTTGATCCGTCAACTGACTTTCAAAGCGCCTTTTTATTCAATTCATCTATGCTTGCCTGACCAATATTCTAATTCAATAAACTCTGGAGTCAGCCTAATAAACGAATTACCAACTGACGTGACTGAATGCAAAAATACAAATAAATTTGTTCTCATTCCACAACTTGACCAATACACAATCTTTTGCCAAAATTATTTGTCCCACGACTGATGCCACATTTTAACATCAAATGATAATATACCATATCATAACCTTTCAGAATCATATTTATACTGTCTTTAACTTTTCAAACTCTACCTCCGAAACAGCTGATAGAATCTACACTTTGTATTCCATACTTAATCCTAACCCAAACCAGTTCATTTGCACTGGTTCCCACTGGCATTTCTCATTGCTATAAGAAGAACCTAACATATATCAAAATCTGCTTGAATTTCAGTACTAACAAAATTTGCATCTGTTAAGTTGAAAAACCTCCTATACCGTCATCATAAATCAGTAACGACTCTGTAACCTTTTATCTCCAATCTTAACTACTTCCCCATGACTTTTGAACAAATATATCCACATACTGAGTCCAAATGGAGCACCTGACAAGAACATAAAATCTTATTCTGCCATCTAAAGCCCAGGTACTCTTTGTCTAATTCGTGGCATAACTATATGATGATACGCGCTTTTGAGGTCAATTGCAAAAAACTAATCACCCGACTGAAAATACTAACCTAACGTACTAGCATCCTCATACTTGTGCTTGAATTTAAACAAATGTGGGTTAACATGCCTGCAGTCTAAAACCAACCTTGTTTATATTTATTACTTGCTACTGTCAGCGGATTTACCACCCTAAGGTTTTTACTACTTCCAGAATACAACCTTATCAACCAACTTTTCAATTTCCTTCGACACAAATTGCTCATTGTCAACTGCAGATTTGTTATTTTGTAATTCTATAGGCTCAGTTGTGTAAACAAGCATTTTATACCAGTTCCAATACCTCTGATAACAAAGCTACTTGCTCCTATCGAACGCCACTACCTACTTTCTCTCAATCGCCCTACAGGTGAACTACATTCAGATTTCCGCTTGAATGATTTACAATATATTACTTGCATTGCCTTTTATAGCTTGTTCGATCAATGATTTCTATTTGTAAATAGTTTCACTTTTCTTTCTCTTCCCAATCTTTTCTTGCAATCTTTCCTCAGGTCCCCTCTTTTAAGCGTAACAGTGCCCCGATCTCCAGACTCCAGGGTTGTAGAAGCTGCTGTATATCAGGCTTTGGATAAGGTCGCCCAGTCCTCTCTTGCTGTTCACGACGTCGCTTGCCCTCGATCCTTGACTTTTCGCTCAGACTCTCGCCTGTCTTGTTAATTTTCTTTTCTCGTCTTAGAGTCTGACGCAATTGGATTTTTCACATACTCGTCTACTGCTTTCCATCCTGCCTCTGATGAATCTGCAAGCCTGATAGTTTTTGTCTATGCTTAATGATATTCAAACCTTCCCGCAATCTCTGCTAGCTTCTTCTCCACCTTGTGTTCCTGCAGCCTTTACTGCCCTTGAGTTTAGTAAGAACTTTAAACGTTATGCTTGTGCTGCTCTTCATTCCCCCTTTTTTTAATTTATACCCATCTGTCATTACTTCTTCGAGTTTTCGCTTCTTCCGCGCTCAGCATACATTTCTGGTTACATTAATACTTTTCTGTACGTCTGCCAGTCTGCTATCCAATAGCTCTGAAAAACTGCTAAGATCTCGTTATTTGCGTGCTGCAAAGTTTGGTTGATTTGTCTGTGACTGCCTCGGCGTCCATTCCGTTTGTTTAACCCGTGCGAGACGGCGCTAGAAGTGAAAAACCTTGACAAAACCTTATCTTAAAACCCCTTACTAACAATTCTATTGGGTCCAATACCTGAGCTCCCATAATGGATCATGCCACTGCATGGACTATACCATTTCAAATACACACAGTAAATACACATTTTCCCGCTATCATCGTCGAAACGCGGGAAATATAATTCTTTCCTTTTCTATACCAAAGCACTCTCCATTTTTTTTATGTATAGAATATATGTTGTTGATATTCATATCATGTTGTGACTTTGAAATCGCCCCTATATATCTTTCCTATTCCATCTTCACTGCGTTTTAGGAACACCAATCTACATAATTCTTACGACCAGCTGAAGAAACTTTGAAATTGCAACATACGCAATGCATGCGAATGTTGGAAGATTGTATACTTATTTGCGTATTATTGATATAGCAGAAAAGTGATGGAAAATCTTCTGACGCAAAGAAACCCTTTCCCTGATACAATAATTCTTGCATACTGTCAAAAATTGAAAAGTATTGCCGCGTTGTATGCAATTCAATACATTTTCTTAATCGGAGAAGTTTTTTCCCAACACTTTTCATGTAATGTAAAGTTAACTTTTTCTCTTAATATCAAAAAGATCGGCCTGTATTTAGTCCATTCATTGCAATTTGCAATTAATACAATAATTTTTTATAATCTAAAATTACAACATCATGTGATAGTCACGTGATAATAAACGCAGTCTTGTTGAAAATGTAAGAATCCTAACTACGTCGATAAGAACGTTGTTCACTCTTGATATTTTTCTTTGAATAGTAAACATGTACAAAAACACTTATGATTTTTATGTATGCTTTTACGTTATTTAGTTTGAATTGCATACAACGCGGCATACTTTTCAATTATGGTTTGTAGCCCAATAAGTTTGTTGCACCCTGCCTCTTTCTTTGTGTTGTTCTAAAGTGCACGTACGGTTGGTCTGTCCGCAATGTTTAGTATGATGATTCATTTTGTAAGAGCAGGGTAAGTACTTTTATATAATTCTCACGAGTGTTTACGACAGATCACGCCTGGAAAAATGTTGTATTTACTTGTGTATGATTTGAAATGGTATACAGTCCATGACAGTGGCATGATCCATCTCATGGGAGCTCAGGTATTGACCAATAGAATTTGCTAGCGTTGTAAGGGGTTATTTTATAAGATAGGAATGTTTGTCACAAGGTTTTTCACTCTTAGTCCGTCCGTTTGCACAGGAGTTATACCAAAACTTTCATTTTTAGTAGGATTATTTATAGTAATAATCATGTGATAATCTGTAGAGTATGTTTTGGATTTTGTGAGGATCCGTACATCACAAACTCCCTAACAACAGCGGCACGCGTAGGCAACGGAACAGGTATTTTTATCTAGATGTTTTGTCCATTCTGCGAAAAATCGCGTTTTTGATCTCTAGTTGTTTTCGCAATGGCCGAAGACCCTGATAGTAATTTTTCGGGTAGAAGTGAGACTTAACTGTGCTATATATAATTGTATGTCTGTTGCTCAGGTTGCGTTACAAATTTCATGCTACATGTATATGTTGTTGATAGTGAATTACTCAAGCTGTTTGTTGATTTATTATGATTGTAAGTAATAAATGTGTCGGCGTCGCTGCCTATGGTTTGAGCCTTGTACCAGAGAAGTGAAATTCTCAGAGGTGCGGGTTTATGTTATGACCGAGTGAGATTCCTTATAAGTAGTTCAGAGAGAGCTGATTGTTGATTATTGATGTAGTAGAGGTGAGACTAAATCACATAATAGTGTTGGGTTAATTTTCTAGAAATATAAACTAAAAAGTTGTTGTAATTAATTGCAAAGGGTGGTGCAATGATAGTAGAGATCTGAGAGATCTAGAGTAATGTATGATGAGGTGGCAGGACCGATATCCTTTATGTGATATTGTGAAGAAGAGAAGAAAGGTAACTGTTTGAATTTGACCATGACGATGAGTGTTGGGAAAAACGTTTCTCCGTTTAAAGAAATTATTTTGTAATTGCATACGAATCGCGGCATTTACTTTTAATTTTTGAACGTATCAAGAAATTATTTGTAATATACGGGAAAGGGTTTCTCTTTGGCGTCAGAAAGTTTTTCCCACACTTTTCTGCTATATCAATTTATACGCAAATAGTACACCTACAATCTTCAACATCGCATGCATGGCGTATCGTTGGCAATTTCAAAGTTTCCTTCAGACTGGTCGTAAGAATATGTAATTAGTGATGTGTCCTAAGAACGCCATGGAGAGATCGGAATAGAAGGGAGAAGAATAGGAGCGCGATTTGCAGAAGTCCACGAAACATGATGAAGTGGAATATCAACCACAAATATAGTGCAGTGCTACATTAGCTAAAAGGAAAGAAATTGGTGTGTGGGAGAGTGCTCGTTGGTGATAAAAGGAAGAGATATGCTATAATTATAAGCACAAGAAACTGTTTCATGTATACATATGTAGCTCTGATAAACGTTAGTAAATAAACGATGAAAATCATTTGAATTGTTCCGCGGCGATGCACTGTCAGAACTTGTACGTTTCATGACGTCACTTTTCATTGTTGGACGTCATCTGTGCGAAGTTTGCACAGAGGTACATTTTAATTCACCACTGGTGAATAGTTCATGGAAGCTTAAGCTTAATGAGCGGCGCGATTCCTTGAACAAAG
>CAJDSM010030801.1:23207-40517 GCA_903981925.1 Ostrea lurida
CGATTCCTGACACAAATAAATAGTGTGTGTGCCTAACCCTGTGTTCAGTCACTGTTCTTATGTTCCGTAACATTGAGGTGGTAATTGTTCTTTGAAGGTTATCCGCTTTTGAATAAGGGCCTGTGTCATTTTCAGCTTTGTTATATTGGACGTTGACACGCTTCCTAACCCAAATATCCATTTTGTCCCACAAATGGAAACAAATCTGGACTGTATGGTGGCCAATTAAGAATTGAATGGTGTTTTGAGCCAAAAAGTCACTACAACCCTTAGCTACATGGGGTCTCGCATTATCCTGGTTCAATGTTAGGTTACCCTGATTGATAAGAGGAAGAACGTGTGGTATCAAGACCTAGTCAGGGTGTTACTGCTGTACGATTGCTTTGGATCCAGATAACACGCCTTGATATATCCCTGCCAATACCAAAACAAAACCCTCATGAATATGTAAATTTCCATTAAGCAAGATGAATAATAACGTCGGTAGACAGTTTTTTCGTCTGACCTGTAAAGCGTGAAACAAGTCTGGTAAATGAACAACACGCGTCTCCAATGGACCAAATCAAACGAAACAATGAGGTACATGTGCAAGTAGCCACTGCATTTGACATTGGCGTTGCCTCTGTGTATGTGGCAGACCAACATAGGGATGTCTTAGACTTAAATGAAACTTCAGCAACCGAATACAAACTTTTCTTCGTCTGGCCGATAATGAGTACTGACAACTTAACGTGTTGTCTCCGTCGACGTCTGAAAACGGTTGCAGAGGTACAAGAGACGTATGCCTCTATGTTAATGTCGTGATGTAAAGCGCAGGCTTCGTTCCTTGGACGGTAATCCAATCTACATGTGGCTCTGAGTCACGGGATATTGTTGTTTCATGTACAATATACTGCTGGTCTCGCTAAGAAAATATTGTATAGCTTAATTGTATTTTGTCAGTGTTCAATTTATAATAATTTACCAATAGACATGGTGCAGAAGCACCCCTAATGCACGCTTTCTTGAAAAGTGGGTTCACCGTCGACTAACTCAAGAACGGAAGTAGCTCGTTGTTATACGTATCCCAAAATCCTAACTTGCTTTTCTTTTTTCCGCTAGTATGCTTCTCTCCACTATCTTTTACTTTCTCTTATTTCATTTTTCAACTTATTAGTTTCCCAATTGTCATAGTTCTATTCTTCATGAGATACAATTTCTTATTCCTAGGTTATTGCTCGTCTCAGGAAACGGTAAAGAATGGAGAGCGCTGTAGTACTGCCAAAGCCTTTCTAAGACCCGCCATGGGACGCAAAAACCTTCACGTCTCCATGAATTCTCATGTTACAAAGGTATCAAAAAATTGATTTAAAAAATTCAAACCTTATTAAGTGAATGGTTTCAACGTCTCATTAGAGATACGCATGATAGTGTTATAATTATTATCATCAATGAATTCCCCTCATACTTTGTAGAAATCATCGTATAAAGAATTATCAATATATTTTGACTTGAAAGGGTTAACTTTCATGAAAAACAGTTAAAAACACACTAAGCAGTACCTCAAATTCAGTTAAATTTTCTTTGAAATTAATGTCAGTCTAAAATCCGTACAGACTATTGGGAATTGATGCCTTTTCAACATGTTTCTGTATCTTCTGAGATTTGTGATCTAGTAAAAATATGATTAATAATACGTGAAAATCTACCATGTAAAACCCCCGATTGCACTATATTTACAAGCATACGTTTCTGATTTTGTAAGAAAACGAGTTATTGGTTTTAAAACACATTCTGAATAGATTACTTTATAGACTTTGTGAGTTGTGGGAATTTGAAACACTGAAGCTTGCATGAATATCAAACTATGGGATTTCTTAACTTTTTGCACTTGCACTCCTATAATTGCCTTTATCTTTGGAAATATTTACTCTGCATCTTCAATATCTATTGATTGATTTAATATTGTTTTGCGTCCCGTTCGAGAATATTTCACTGATATGGAGACTTCACCACTGCCGGTGAAGGGCTGAAAATTTACGCCTGTGCTCGGTGCTCATGACCTTTGAGCAGGAAAGGATTTTTATCCTACCACATCTGCTGTGACACGGGACCTCGGATTTTGTGGTCTCATCCGAAGGACCGCCCCATTTAGTCGCCTCTTACGACAAGCAAGGGGTGCTGAGGACCTATTTTAACATGGTCCCCACGGGGACCTTCAATATTTAACAATACATCAAAATTCTAACAATATATCAAAATTCTAACAATACATCAAAAGTCTAGCAATATATCAAAATGTATCAAAATTCTAACAATATTTCAAAATTCTGACAATATATCAAAATTATAATCAACTATACACATCCACTTCATTCCAAAGAGAAATGGTGAAGAAATTTGAGTAATACATAAACCTCCAACCATCCCTTCTTAGCAAAGGTCTTAACTGAATGATACCACAATGCATCTATCAGCAATTACGCCATTGCCTACTACAAGATGTAATGGCGTCGGTGGCCTAGTGGTTAGGTCGTCGGACTCTTGATCGAGAGGTCTTGAGTTCGAATCCTGGCCGTGGCAGGATCGACGTTGTGTCCTTGGGAAAGGCACTTTACATGAATTTCCTCACTCCACCCAAGTGTAAAAGGGGTACCTGGCTAAAGACAGTGAAAGATCTTGAAAGAACCTTAACGGCAGCTTGCACTGAGAAGGTTCTGGATTGTTAAGGTCTGCTGGGGTAATAATGTATTGTAAAGCGCTTTGAGTACTTAGGTAGATAAAGCGCTATATAAATCCAATCATTATTATTATTACTTTAATAGGTCTCGATAGCATGGTTAGTAATGCAATGGGGGCTTTTATTATAAGATAAAGTCCCTATTGATATACTGGTATATTAATACGAGATCAGCGTCTTGCATATCCATCGGGATAAATCTATGTTTGATACTGAGAATTCTTCTTGTAGATCCTCATAAAAAATAAAAAGGCTATAGGCGTATCGTTTGCGAAAAACAACCGGAAGCACGTGATCATGGCCAACAAAGAGGTGATTGTGGCCGCGGGAGCGGTCAGTTCACCCCAGATACTGATGCTTTCTGGAATAGGACCAAAGGACCATCTACAATCCAAAGGGGTACGACAGTCTAAATCTATAATATCTAACATCAAGGATAAACATATATACAAAGTTAACAACGGATTGCTAAACAACAATTCCTCACGATAAATTAAAATATCTAAGGCTTTTTTAGATAATTGATAATTGCTTTTTTGAACAAACGAAACGGCCCGAAAAAATATCAATTTGGTCGTTGTGAACAAGATAGCATTTTTGTCAGTAACCCACTCTGATGCCACATCACAAGTATTCTTGAAGTAGATATTAAGGATTCATGCTTGGGGTTTCTTATGATAATATTTATTTAGTCTTTGGGATACCATGTCTTCCTAACAATATGTTGGATTCCTATGGGAACTTAAATTGTGCCCACCCTTATGACAGAACTTTTTCTTTTTTATTTCATCAAGAAAGAGAATGTGTTCAAGAAACTGTTACGCTTCGCGGGGTAGAACGAAAAAATTGCAGTGGCGCCTTTTAACCTTAACATATATGTATATAGACGATGTCGTTTTAATGTAACATCATAATTTTCAACAATTATTTTCATATTTGATATACTCGGAAGGAGAACTCGAAATAAAGTTACCCCAGATTCTGAAGATGTGTCGGATGTTTATGGCTTTTTGCTAATTATTGACTCCTAATGGAGCTGACAACTAATTATAATGATAATACGGTGATGACTTTGCAATCGTCAACTTTCCTTTTTCTGGTAGTAATGTACGCATATCACCTGGTTATGGTGTGTAGTAAAGAGGCAAAGAATAACGAACAGTGATCAATATCGTAAGTCCTAATAGAATACAAAAAACTGAGCTGGGCAATCAGGACTGGGACAAGCAGAGGTGGTGTATAGGTTGCCTAGAAGGAGTAAAGCAAACAACCTGTTGACGTTGCAACACCCGCGTGACCCAGTCGATTGATCCAGTAACGGACAGTCGTAGTCAATAGTGTGTGAAGACGAGCTTAACATGGCATGAAACACAATCAGACAGCATTGACTCAATTGATTAGGTCATATTGTATCTCAATCGATTGATACGAAGGACATGCCATGGCGTATGATGATTTTGATATACAGAGAGGCCAACTACTAACAAAAAGTCTGATGTATTACAAGGTTATAACGATTCGTTTAAAGTAATTAATTTCGTCAAAGTTCTACGGTCGCTTATTAATGATTGTTTTTTTCGATACAATTATCATAAGTCATATGTGACTGATGTTGTTTTATACCTTTGTTATGCTTCATTTTCTGTATAGATTTTGCAATTGAACTGGTAATACTGTTTACTTTTGTTTTCGAATCCGTGCTCACGGCGGTGTGAACGGTCAGAGAGGATTGTTTTTCCTCCATGACACATGAATCCTGCCTTCGCTTTGTCGGAGGTCTGTGTGCCTAACAGAACGTCGATTTTGTATGTGTGTTTTTTTTGGGACTATGAGTTTAGTTTATACATTGTTACTCGCCATTTTCTATGGTTCATTACTGGTCAACACATGGCCTCACAATAAGTATGAACCGGTCACCAAGGGGATGCTTACTACCTTTATAGGACTGATACGACCTCTAGTGTTGTCCAGGTGGTGTTTTTGCCAACTCTTGTTTTTGCATTTTATTTTGGACTTTACAGATTGATACTGTTCTCGTTATATTATGGCCTTTACTTGGATAAGTATAATACAAGTGAAAAGTTTGTGTCAAGATGCAAAGTTTTCAAGATCATTAAATACCTCGCTGGATGTCTTTTTGTACAAAAACAGTTGTTTATATCGGTATTTTTTTCTCCATAAAGAGACTATTGAAAATACAATCATTAACATCCGGGAGAATGGCTATAAAAGAGCATTGGCTTGTAATTTTGTGTCTCTAACATATAAATCAGTTGTCATTATGCGTATAGAAATTCCGTAACTGTATCGTGATAATATCGCTTGGAATCAGTAATGTAGCACGTAATCGCACTGTTAAGTTGTTTTATCAGATGGGTTTTTTTCAACGTTGGCAAATTGTCCAATCGGATCACCACGGTAGTCCTTTTTTTCTGTGACTGGGGAGATAATTTTAATTTGCATTTAGGAAATAACTGATTGTTTGGATTGATACATCGTGAAGCTTAAACGTTTGTTAATGTGTTTGTAGATTCCACACATTGCAGATAGGCCAGTGGGGGAGCATTTTACAGGCATTTAATTGAGATATCAATTTCCATGCACACTGAAAGTGTGGCTTACCTGGAAAAGATGTTCCCGAAAAGCAACGTTTCAGACATTGGGTGTTAAGTAGGTAATTGTACTTAACTCATTTACAGTACCCATGTTCTCATAAGGACTGCATTATATTCTGCTTGACAGAGTATCAGACAATTCTTTGTGAATGATTCTGTTGTCAATATTTTCAAGGAAACTGGAAAAGATATCTTCGATGATTGTGTTCATTTTTTGGCCTCAAGGAAAGGAAAAGTACACACTTTTCATACTCTGTTGAACATTTACACGAATCGGATTAAATTCAGCATGGAATAATGAAAACGAACTTCCATTTCGTAGATGTTAAATCATACAAGGGTGAAGAATAAGTCACGACATATTGTTGCAAGGAGGCGGATAGACATCAGTATTCTGGTTTTAAATCTTTGCCATCCGCGGCCAATACTAAGGTAACATACATTCAATGATAGCAGAGGATATGCTCTTAGTTTCTGACAGCTTTCAGGGGACTAGATTAAACGTATGGAACGAATTACGGTGTTACCTTAGGTGACGAAAACATTAACGACAAACCTTGATAAATGCTGGTACAAAAAAGCATTGGACATTCTAGATAGAATGTACGGAAGACAACAAAAAAACCTTATGACTAAACAGAAAAAATTCGCGCTGGTCGTTACCAATCACAACAGAATCATATCATTTAAGATCGGCAAACGTTTTTTTCCCAATTCTTTGGAACATCTGAAAAGTCTGAAACTTGTTCAACACCTCTGATATCATAAATAGCAGAGGAGACACAACCTTAAAAGATACATAGTCACAGCAATTTATGTATTGTCAGACAAAAAGAACAAAACTATTTTCAAATGTGGAGATCCGGATGTGGAATTGTGAAGGTATTAGTTGAAGAAGGGGAAACATATATTAAAAACCGGAAGAAAATCCACAAACGCCAATAGTGGAATTTGCAAAAGTGTAAATTATGGTGATAGGTCGTGCTTATTCACTACATGCAAAGAGTTCTACATTGGACAACGGGAAGATCATGCACAGTTGAGTGCATAAACACAGATTCGAGATGCCAGCGTCCGAATACAGCGTGTGTCAACATTGTTGCCGAAGTAGGCAAAGGAAATTCATAATTTTACCCCTTTTACAAAATGTGGACGAGAGATGAATGGCCAAGTTTATCAAAGGAGGACCACTCTTTATATGTTTAACCTAAACTTAATTAATCAGTGATGTTATTGAATTTAACTTTTACTGTAATTGTCTATTCTGTTGTTCAATAGCTACAGAAG
Organism: Ostrea lurida; assembly: GCA_903981925.1. NCBI lineage: Eukaryota > Metazoa > Mollusca > Bivalvia > Ostreida > Ostreidae > Ostrea > Ostrea lurida. The sequence continues at coordinate 29,829 of CAJDSM010030801.1, forward strand.
TAATAATTGGCGGACGTCATGCTCAACACGTGAGGATTGTGAGTATGAGTCATAAACAATACCGTCATAAAATTACGTTGTATTTCCAGCAACCAGGTAACTATTCAAAAACAAATGTCTGAAGAGCTACTGGCGAAAGCGCTTACAGTTTTTTTATTGTCGGACTAGTTGTCATTTTGTCGATTTCAGTTTTAAGAATTATTTTTTCTGTCCTAATCATATTCTTTGGAATATATATATATATATCTCAGTATACTAGTATTAGTATATATATATGAATATAATATGTATATATATATATAGATTTTCTATATATATATACACATTACAGTTAAGCATGAAATCTTTAGGCGAAGGTTTATATATATGGCATTTTAGCGAGGGTTTGAGATGCTTGAAAATTGGATATCGCTAACATTCATTCCAAATCATTGGAAGGATGCTTTCGAAGTAAAGATTAAAAATCGCTAGATTATTTACGTAAAAATAAATAATTTTTTATGGAGGAACGCTAAAATTTGTGTTCGCTAAAATTTCTACTTAATACGGTATCTATCTTCAGGTATTATGAGCAAGACGCATCTGGAGGGCACGTCTTTTTATTCACGGATGGGAATCCTCCGCCTCACTTCAGTATTGTTTTCTTAGTCTTTATGTTCAGATGAGAAGCGTTATGATTCTTAGATTTTTTTCAATCTTCATCATAAGGGTATGCTTGATTTTTTTTTTGTCCTTTTTTTTTTTTAAAAGGACGTTCAAGGTGCTTTACCTTCAACATATAATTTTTGTTCCTCGTCGATTTAAGATAAATTATGAAGTCTATATCCTTTCGAAAATGATGTCCTTTGGCATTGTGCTATCATTCTGAACTTTTGGATATTGTATTTATTCTGTCATTCTTCTCAAATGCTTAAATAGATTTTATTATCTTATATATTAGTTTCATATTGCTATAGCTAAAAGAAGACAAAGAAAAAGAATATAAGAAATAAAGACCTGAAATATAGAAAATTTATGGTTTGTGCCGATTATTTCTCGCATCTAAGGCAACGGGACATACGAACTTCAGAGTGATGATCCTTTTGATCCACATTATATGATCAAGTACTCTCAATCATCCGAAGACATGAGACAGTTTCTAAGAGGTCGAAGATTTAGATTAGATTTGGTTTTAAGTATCATGTACAGTAAGCAAATAGTGTTAGATACTGTCTACGTTGTTTGTGGTTCCATGAGGATCCCTGTTTAGCTAGAATAAGTCCAGTACAACTTTGCTTGTCGGTGAAGAGGCGAGTAAATGGGGGTGGTCTATTGGACTGAAAAGAAAACAAGGCGCCGTGTTACATGCAGGTGTGGTACGATAAAGAATCTTCTTCTACCAAGTCTAAGGCAAAGCGATGAGCATGAGGCATTAAATTTGCAGTCCTTGATGACAATGGTGAAATCTTCTGCTTTCTTTATTGTTGCATCTCTATTTTCACTTTCTTTGATTGGTTGATGTGAGCGGACGCTATCTCGCCGTACAATTCAAGCATGACTTGTATTTTTCAAGGCCTGATAGATATACGAGCACAGATAATGATGTCATCGACATATTCTCTCACGCTGATATAATATGATTCTTAGCTTTTTGAGATATTTGCATATTTTATGTCATCAATATAATTTGCGGGAGTAAACATTTGTTTTAAACGGTATTATAGTCAAAACATATGTAAAGCTATAAGTCGAGTACACAGTACTAACTTTCAAGCTTAGTATAAAATATTTTTAATAAAAAAATATAAAGTCTTTAACAAATAGATAATTTGTAATCGCAAACGGTCTTTTGTTATGTGTAAACTAGAAGATTTATACATGTTCCACAACCTAGAATTAGTTATTAATACCTCAAAATAGTATATATACATCCTTCCGTGCATTGATTAGATTCGTGGTAGATCAATAAGTTCAAAATCCTTGGGCTTCTACAATATGTAAACAAGAATCGTAAGCAATATTTCAAAAGCGAAGGAGTCTCAATTTCAAGCATTTGGATATTTTATCTGAGAGAGAATTTAGCAAACCTAAGAAAGATATCGGTTTTTGTGTAATTTTCCGGGATGGAAATGACGAAATAATTCAGACCAAATGTAGAATTTCACGATAATTTCTCATGCTATATATTCATGAAGGAGTTTAAAAATTGCAGATGGGGAATTTAAGGGTTTTTTTTCTTTATTTCGTGTCAAAAATTTATAAATTAAAGAAAAAATAGATAAATAAATAAAAATAAATGTTGTATTCGGTAAGATTTTTTAGTTTTTGCAATTCACATTAGGATAGAAATATATTATTGATTTCGAGGGCAATATACAAGATGATATGTCATTCTCGGTAAAACAGGAACGATCTCCCTAGACGGCATCGGGCACAAAAACTAAAGGCATTATGTACTAGGGCAATATTCTGGTATGTCACTCTCTCAAGTCATATATATATGTTAATGTTTTGTCAGCATCAGGATCTCATGAAGGATATATGTACATTTAGCTCCTCATCTTTGTGAATTTTGCTTATTCTCACATTTCAATACCATGATTTTTAGTTTTTTAGGAGTACGAACATGTTTTTTAAGGTAAGTATAATCCACCCCAAAGCATTTAGAATTTGGTGCCTCACAAAGGAGTCATCTGAGGCATACACTCCGCATTGTGGTTATTCTACTTACGAGATTCTGACGAGTACTGGGTTGTGAATAAGGCCATCTAACAGCATTCAGGGGCTATCACCCACTCACGTGTGAATGGGAGCAAAGTGATCAACTGCAGTGGTTGACCAGAGCTAAGGTTAGGATAGATAGAATTACAAGCATTTTTTGGTTGATAATTACAGTTAAAAAGGACAATTAAACAAAAGATGCAGCCGCTTTATTTATCCAGTGTTGTCTTCAAAATAATTAACATGGGTAATGTTTCTCTTTACAGAGTGAGAGGGTCAAAATTTACGAGTTGTTGAATGCTTTGTCATGCGCAATGTGGTTTTCCGGAAACAATGCTCCCAAAATAATAGATATGGCAGAAAGCGCAGATTATGTAAGAATATAGACAGTGTAGTCTATTAGACAAAGAAGGCCAATTTTGGTAGGGAAAAACAAGTTTAGACTGGGTCCCTTGATAGAACTGTTTAAGATGGCAAGTCTCTTGTCGTGGTGTGTCATTTTATTCAGAATGCATATTTCAGTATGTGTTCAATTACAACAGATATGAATTTATCTAACACTTCGAAACTCGTATATTTTTTTTTGTTATTCTTTTTCTATCTGGACATGAAATGTATGGATTACTTAGATGGGTCATTATAGTGAAATGTATGGTTAAGACACAATAAAATTAATAATATTATAATATATCTATAATATTATAGTATAGTATTATATTTAATATATATTAATAGTATGATATATATATAGTTATATATACATATATATATTTTTATTATATAATATAATACTATGTATATTAAGAGTATATATTCAGTGTATTAATGTTGATTTTAACTACTATTATTCATTGTTTTTTTACCCATCTCGTCATCTTCCGCAGTGGCGTATAGACGTTTTCTAAAGCTAATAACGGAAATATGTAGTTTTCCACTGTAATCATCTGGGCAAGATATTCTAGTGTGCTTCCTAAGTTTTGTGCTGTTAGTGTTTACTTAAGGACGCATCTGTACCCAATTTGGTGATATAAGTTTCCACATGTTGTTCTGTCCAATCTCTTTCACGTTACTGCGCAAGTAAATCGCGCTTTCTTTGAGCAACAGGAAGCAATAGTGTATTGCTCGTATTCTAGTGGATTAATTCCTTCTTTTATGCACAGCAGTTCACATCGGCCAGCTGGGCATTAATGGAATCGAATGTTAACGCTGTGTTAATTAGTTGGAGGAAGGAATTTTGCATATTTATCGGTGGAGATGGTTTGGGGTTGCCTCTTTTTTACTTTACATGATAAGTTTGGATTACAAAAGGCATTCTAGACTTTAAGAATTCCATTCAGAATGTCTATGAACAGCATATTGTTTCTGTTTTGAGGGTTTGAGTATCTACGGAGGAAGATGTTTTTTTGTCGTAGTTAATGAATTTTTTTTTTCAATAGTATCTCATTTTAAAATATAATCATATACGGTATAACCGTTAATTATTTATGCAACCAGATGCGCTTTCGGAACAATAATGTTCTTTCAGTAAATTGCCCTCAAACCGAAATGTATGGAAATGGGACCGAAATGAAAGTAAAACTTTATAAGTGATATGTAGTCGAAAAAGATTGGGGCCAAAACTTCGAAGGGATGAGAGCTAGATGCCTGAGGGAAGTAATCCTTATTTTGACTATGAATTGTACTTATTTTACAATGCAATTAAATACATATACGTATTTCAATGCTGTTAACATAGTACAATAGAACCTGGGCTGCTAGAGAGACTCTCGGGACTAACAGTCACGCATCAGAGGCCTCGACCATGGGGTCTTATATAAATATATAGCGGTGCAACTATTTTTATGCCACCAGATGCGCATTTTTCGACAATAATGTCTGCTTTCAGTGATTGTAAACCGAATGTTGGGGCAATCCGAAACATGAAAAGTAAAACTTTATAAAAGTGATCAATGTAGTGCCAAAAGATTGGGGCAAACCTTCGAAGGATCAGAGCTATGGCAATAGAGGGAGATATCTTAAGTTTTGTGATCTGAATTTCTAATTTTACATGCAGATTAAATACTATCCGTCTTTAAGCTAGTAACATTAGTACATAGACAAACTGAGGAGCTGGTAGTTAGACCGCTACGGGGACTAACAGTCCACCGCAGATTATCGTTTTAGGTTTTCATTGATTAACCCCGTGGAGGACCAGGTTTAGAATAGTCCTCACTTACCCTTGCTTGTCGTAAGAAGCGACTAAATTGGATGGTCCGTTTTGGATGAGAGGGAAGCAAGTTTCCCTTGTGTTTCACAGAGGGTGGCACGATAAAGTTCGGTCATAGAGTACTGCGAAAGGGGTATAGCGCGAGCATCAGGCCTTAATGTGGAAGCCTTTCCAGGCATGGTGAAATAAATTTATTAACGGAACGTAAAAAATTTCAATCAATCAATTGATGAGAATGTGTTTTCGGCTTTTTCTTAAACTCATTTGTTTGGATTGGTCTCTAACGGATGGGTGCAGACGTTTCTCCATATTAGAATTGTAAGGGATAACTGTTTGATGTGCGGTTGGAGTAACATGATTGCCGGAATGAGCAACTGGGCGGGTATAATATCTTGTAGATTAGAGTTCCTTAATGTGTACGTAGAAAGTTATCTTAAATATCAAATAATATAACCGTTGAATTTCTTGCATATCAGGGTCAAGTTATTTTAAACGTATGCTTGGAATTTGCTAGCATTATGCTTTTTTTTCAATTGAAAGTCATCTAAGGTATCTTCAGTTGCGTATGATGTTTGACGAACTGTTCAGCTAATCGTTATCGTATATACGATTCTCAAATGGCTGTTAAATAGGCCTAGAGTCGGTTAACATTTTGGTTTCTCATAGCTGCACATTTATCTATGCTCTGTGGTACGATCACATTTAAATTATGTTTTTATATTATAGTAGATATGTGAAAGTTCGATTTATGAAAATTTAAACAGTGACAAAATTTAGTTAAATTGATACTGAGTTTACATTGTGCACTGTGGAAAATGTTCTTCAGTTAAATTCAAGTCGCCATTGACTCCTGCTTGGACTGCTGTCAGAAAGCGTGCACACAGTGCTAATGTGTAACTAATAATACCTAGGGTTAAGTCAAGGCTTTCTTGATAAGTTTATGTGAAGCCATATGCAGTTATCTTACCAGCGTTTTACTAGTTTGGAATATGCAAATACCACATTCCGTGGGACTGCAGTATGGATGTTGTCTATTTCAATTATCAGTATTTATTTTTATTCACTACTAAACAATATGAAAGTATTTCTAACGCCTGACTGGTCTTATCCTCTTATTTTGGAATGGGTTATTTACGGGTTAAGTCAACATTCTTTATCGGTTTGAATCATGTGATATAATTAAAGAATTAACGAAATCTTTAGTAGTATCTACTTGCACTGCAGTTTTCTGTAACAAAATATTTCAAGCTTCTGGTTGTCTACACATTGATTGTTACTTGTGGATCTAATTTTTTATGTTGGGGAACTAAGGAGCCCTCAATAAAAGAATAATCGGGGTAAAGATTCACAAGAGTATTGGTGGTATCAACTTGTACATAACTTGCGACTCTCCAGATCATTCCTTTCTTGTATGGTAACATACTAAAGTCCTACTCTTTAAAGTCAACCTTTGTTTCTTAAACAACTAGAAGTTACTGGAATAAAATCTCTAGAGTCAGCTTACATTTCCATCAGGATACAAGTAACGTACACAATGCAGATTATTTGCTGCTCCAAGTGGAAATAAATGATATAATAGTAAAGTTAACAATGGTGTTAAACGATAAAAAAAAATATAGCAAAATAAGTGTAGGCAACACGGACCCGAAAAAGCAAAGGCATGTAGCAAGTAGCAAAATGGAGGAGTAAACATCTTCTGCGACCGGTCACACCGCGAGTAAGCCCTTAGTTCTAAATAGAGTAAGCGAATATAACTGTCGGTCAATCTAGTAGAATGAAGTCTAACAAAGGGTATGAACAAATCAATTCACATATGATTATGTGTATTTGTTAATCGCAGACAAGAGTCATTATAGGACGCAGTATGATTTGCGAATGATGACCTTTAATGACATTCGTTATAACCTGCAACTTCAGCAGTAATTTAAAAAGTTCTTGTGATTTTATAGTTGTCCAAAAGCTCTTTTCGAAGATTTAAGAAATTCACATCTGATGAACACTTCTGGTATATGTTAGTGGATCAGTAATCTTTGAAGAGCTCTTTAAATAGATGTTGTAGTGTAAGTTAAAAGTAGAGGAAGAGGTAAGTAGAGCATTAAACTGGAACCAGTGATGTATTTGTGGTGTAAGGTTTTTGTGTAATTGGAATCCAAATAAAACCCACGCTAATTCAAATTGGAATCCCGATTTTGAGGAATTTGAAAGTATTTAAAACGAAGGTGATATATTAATAGATTTGTGGAGATTGCTATGATAGTAGACATGTTACAAAATTTGAAGTAAAATCTAGTTATTAAAGGACAATTTATATAGTAATTTTTACAAAACAAGACAATGTTGTTTACTGTTATGCTTTATCAGCTTGATAGTGACAGAAGTTTTTCATGAGTCTTTGTAACTCATTTACCACTCATACTGGTTCTTAAAACAGAGGGATTTTTCCCCGATCAAATGGGATACGGGATTTAATAAATTTCGATAAGTTCGACAAAATTTCAAGCTCACTCTGTGGATGTAGATTTTTCCCCAATCTCAAAGCGAAACGTAGTCATTACATTGTCATCATAAAAGACCATAATTTATCTTGCATCACCAACAATTAGGAAAAATCAGTCGACAAACCCTTACTCTGTGTCTCATCATTGAGATTTTTCAATTAGCAGAATATAAGACTGAATGTCTATGATTATGGATGCACCCATCACTAGGCTTTTTAAAAATACGCGTGTTACGGAATAGTTTGCTTTCGCGAATCTTGTCGTCAGTTACTTAAACTCAAATTTAACTAAAGAGAATATAGATGCCGTACACATAACACATTTTCTTCGTCATAAAAGGGTAAATTGTGTTTTCCATCATCTTTCAATTGCAAGGTCAGAATATATTAAGCAATTCGTTCTAGGAAAGTAGGTGTTTAAACAAAATAGAATGTGAGAAAACTAAATATTTTATGAAATTGTATTTGAAAATATCTGCTTTAAAAGAAATGTTATTAGGATGTATAACATATGTTATACAAAACATGTCAAGGCATTATTTGTACCTAAGAATAATGTACGTGGCTGTATTCAATTGTCACTCACAATCGGTATTCGCCTTTGTTGCTGACCATAGAATTATTAATTGAGCCATTTATATACGTTTATTAGATGTGTCGGTACGACACGAATATCCTTTTCAATAATGATGTCCTTAAATTGAATTGAAAGCAGCATTTTTCAAATCAAGGATCAACCTTCTTTCTATATTGAATTCATATCTTTGAAAAAAATTAGTGAAACATACAAATACTGAAATAGGCATGCTGTGGTTTAAAAGTCGGCCTTTTCAAAGTTAAAGAGGCAAAACTTTCCAACCAAAATGCAACAAACTGGAATAAAACTCAATTCGATCTGAAACATTAATATCATCCGAGTTCAAGTTCTAAGAATTTTAGGAGAATGATGTCTGGGGATACTGGTTCTTTGCCAAATTTAAAGGGGCACAACTCCATAAATATTTCAATGAACCTGACTGAAACGCAAACTTGATCTGTACTCATTATATACGCCGCTAACATGTCTAAAAGTGGTTTAGAACAAGGTCGGAAAACTAGTCTAACGGTAATTTTTCAAAGTAAAAGAGGCACATACTCATAAAAAATCATGATCCAATACAAAACCCACACTTATTTGGTAATTAAATAAATATCGGTAATAATTTTGATGCATCGCCGAATGCGCATGTCGACATTATGTTCTTCAGTGATGCTCAAACGAATGTTGGAAATTCGAAACATGAAAGTAAAACTTTATCCAGTGAACATGTAGTGCAAAGATGGAAGACAAATATTTCGATAGGATCAGAGTATTATTAATACCCATGCATACGAAAAATCGCTCAATATTTTCAAAAGCGTCCATGAAGTGGGTAAGACCAGTAGCGATCCTTGAACAGTACCGACTTGTGTGGCGGGAGCATACAAAAAGAGAAAAGTTAACATTTAATTGTTTTAGCTCAACATGTGTCCATTAAATCTTCATTAAACAGTTCTATTATGGAATTATTAATTCAGGTATCTTGGGGTTTATCCAAGGTAAAATACTTAAGGTACCCCCGAACGAGTCATTTAAGTCATTCTTACATCAGCTAGGTACCATAACTCCGCATAGATCTCTCATCAAGGGGACACTTACAACAACCGAGAAAACTTGTTATAAAGCACTCCGTTTAAACAATGTTTTGGTATGCAAAAATGATTAAATATAATCATGTCAAAGAATCATGGAATCAATTCATCTTTTGCTTTTCAGATCATAGAAATTGGACAAGAAATAGAATCTCCATACACTTAATGTTATAGATACGACGGTAAAATACTCATCAGCTTACACAAAATCTAATTATTATATTAAAATGGGTATGTCAAAAATATTTTTGTGTTACTTTTTTCTTTTGTAATATCCTATGGACAAAACTATTTACGGCGATAAAAGAACAACAGTATTGTGTTAACACAAAATTAGGATTTGCTTATCATGTATTTTTTGATTCAATTGTTGTAATCAGGAATTAACTTAGCAGTAGCAGCGATTATATAGCCACCCGGTTTACGCTTGTAGGCTGAACATACGTCCTTCGGACTTATGGCGGAGCTCAGCTATTGTTGTCCACGTGATTCGCCATGTTCACGTATACACAGGGATTGTAATCTAATCTGCGGTAAGTATTATCAGCGGATCTGTCATAACCTATATAATCTAAATGTTGCAGATTTATGGGTTATGCTTATTTTTAACCTAGTAATTACATATACGTTGCTGGAACAAGACATGGCATGCGAAAGAATTTTGTTTAAGTGCAAATAAAATAACTATGTGTAACTCGTTTGCGCTGGTATACATGTGAGCCAGTATTTTTATTGAGTGTGTCTCCGTTTTATATGATCGCTGTGTTAGAGCAGGATCTTGACGTCCGATTGGTAGACAAGGGACAGCAATTGACCGGAATGAACAATCACGTGTTGGTAATTCAATAACTGGGTTATATAGCAGACATCAAATACTTGTGTCACTTTAACGGCGTTGGAAAGAAGGAATTTAGAAAGGGAAGGAATCAACAAACAATAAAAAAGAAACGCATGATTCATATTTGGATATTTTACTTAATTTGGACTCTAATGGAGACTGAAACTACTTAATATGATAAACGTGAGATTTGCAATCGTCAACCTTATCTTTTCTAAGTGATAAATGATACATCGATCACTGCTTATGGTGGTATGTCTTCAGTTGTTCGATACGCAGGGCATTGCATGCGTGTGATGATTTTTTTAGAGGTGAGGCCAACTACTAACTCAAAAGTTTGTGTCTACAAGGGTTTACACGAATTCGTTTTAAGTCTCATTTCGCAATTCTACGTGCTATATATGCACAGTAGTGAGATGATAAATTTCATCTTGTTTGACTGATTGTTGTTTCATACCTTTGTTAGACTGTCTCATCTTTCACGTACTAAGAATCTTAGACGACGAGAGTGAAGTCCATTTCTTTTGGTTTCGATACGGGTCAACGCGGTGTGACCGGTCAGCAGAGGATGCTTACTCCTCCATGGCACTGATTGTCTTCGTTTTGTTGGAGTCCGTATTGCCTAACTCGATTTGTATATGTTTTTTGGACTATGATTAACGTTTCAATATACACTTTCGCCATTTAATAATATGAAATATAGATATCCTGTGCTATGAGTATGATATGAATATAAGATTTCGTCGATGAATAAGTCATCCAAATAATGATATCGAC
>CAJDSM010030802.1:75-10076 GCA_903981925.1 Ostrea lurida
CATCTCCATACTTGTAAATATTCTAGTATTTTCGAAGGCATGACGGGGGACAGTTTATAGGCCAGTCATATATGTCATTATTTATCAAAGCAATGACTCTAATCTTAGACATCAGCTCTTTTCTTAGAGCAGTCAGGATTCTGACCCAGAACAGCAGGATTACTATTCCAGAGCAGTTGTAAAATCAGTTTTACGAGGCAGTCAGCAGAGCTGTTCTAAGTGAAACTGGCAGCAGTCCAGCATGAGTTGTTCCAAGTTAACCTAGAGCAGTCGCATAGAGCAAGTTCTTAGCATCAGACAGCATAACTGCTTCTAAGTCTAACTAGAAACAACATCTAGAACTGCTCTTACGACGCTTTTAAGAAAAGCGTTAGTCGTTCAGGTTCGCACTCTGTAGTGCTACATTTGTTATTCAAATCTTTGTAGAAAAAGAAAAAGCACTTTCCTATAAATTTCTAATATTCACGAACCCCCTCGGGTCAGGGAGGTTCAGACCTATTAGTTGGATGCCTTTGTAATTATATATATTGATGATAACTGAAAGTATCTTTCTACCTTCCATATAAATTTTGAGAAACACTAACTCACTCGATTATGATGTCTAAAGAAGCCACTCAATCTATATTGCGATATTCATAGCACCTCTTGCGGTTGCAGTGACTTGTACAACAGTGATGCATAGCTGCTCTCCAACTTATCTTCTTTGTGTAACTTGAATAGGACATCGAACCATCTCCTTCTTCCAAAAGCTTCCGTCTCTATACATCACCTCGCTCCTCGAACAGCATTACATATTTCTATTTCGTGAGACTCATTATTACAATGTTACATTCACAAATACTTTCATATAGAGTAGGTTTAGATATTAGATCTCGCCAAATGAATATTAAGGACTTTTCACTCCTCTACAATATGAGGTATGATACTTATAACTCTAGGTGATCTTCACTCGCAGTTATAATGTCTGAATCGCCACTGGGAACAACTGCTATGCTCTGATATTAAACGCTTTTGTTAGTCCTCAATTATTAGAAATACTATCAAAATATTTCTTTCTTGCAACACTGTCTAAAATTTTGCGGCTTTGGTTGCTTGCATATTTTTTATTTACACGAAATGCTATCATGAAGCACACTCTAGAGTCAATAATGCATCTAATAGATTTATCCCTGATCTAAATCCAATCATCGTAGACCAATCATCAGATTCTTCGAATGTGTCACAACATGAAATAAACACATTCATATTTCTCTGAATATTCAATGACATTTCAAATCCATTGGAGACTTTACGTAAAACCATAACACCCTTTAGGGCAACTACAGTCATAATTAATTTTCCAAACAAAGCAATGTAATGAGACTACAGCCGGGCAACATAATGCAAACGGTATACCACTACGACTCACCCACTCTCTATGTCGTGAGAGTAGAGTAACATGAGTGGAAGATGACCTCGATTAAACCATGCCGTCCTTTCTCGTTAGCAAATACCAACTTCCAATATTTACATTTTGCAACTGTTTTTCCATTCTTACATAACATTAGTTACGAGCACATTACCGTCTATTTACCACCTCAATATAATTACTTGTATGGAGGCTCCCAACAGAAGGTCACAAGGCTGTGGCGCTTCATGAATATCTTCTGTTGAAAAGGTCTAGTTACTGGTACTACTTATTACTAAGTAGATGAAATCAACACCGACAAAATATTTTTGATGATTTTATTTTTTTTCAGCCTTTCACTCAAAAATAAATAAAATTATTTTTTTATAAAAACACCCATAGTCCCTTACTGATATTGTTATGGATGGATGTTTCAAGAATGTAATGATCACAAAATCCGTACACCTTACGGCTGTGGCCACTAATGCTACAACACTCACAAACCGCCGTATATCACCTCCAATCTTACAGAGGATTTTACAGAGATCGCTTCCTAGTTCAAAATGTGCTTCCTCCTTCGCATTGTTAGAACTGGGGTTTGAACTGCCGCAATGTGATGTGTGGTACCCAATCTTTCAATTTCATTGCATTCCGTCTGGCTTAGCCTAGATTTCCACATCATTGACTTCAGCCTCATTATTTTTTCACTTGCAAAAAGATTGAACAACCGAGTCCTCTGGAAATAACGCAATACGCACTCTTCGTCACTCGGAACTACATCATACAAAACAATTTGTTCCAGGGCTCGCGAATTGAAATGTTCTATGATCTTCATACTAACAGTAAGTGTATGAAATTCGCTTATTTCCAGGAAGTGCATACTATGTGCCTCCAATAAAAAATCGCCTCACCTTGATGATTGAGCAAAACGGATGCCAAATGCCTCTAGTTAGCCATGAGTTGATGATTGATGGCCAGTTTCCAGTCTCGCAGATTCATGTTTATCCATTGCTCGCGCATAGGCTTGAAGTCGCCAATACAGAGCGTACCGAGGTGAGTTTCCCGCTTTGAAAACATTAGTGACAGACAGATTTATTCGACCCTCAAGTCAGACGTTCAGTGAGCTTCGCCATGGTTTTGTCAACAATGGTACATCACACGACCGTTACCTACCTTCGTCTGCCATAGATGCTATGTCAGCTTATTTCAGTAGATTCAATACTGTCAGTTCCTCCATCACAATTCCTTGTCCACTTGTGTCCTGAGACTGATCTTGGGCCATATACCCTGACGCAACTTGCGCCCTTCCTTCATTATTCCCCCACCTCAGTCTTTCTAATATAAACTCCTCTCCACGTTAAATGTCCTACGGAAATATCTCTCAAAATCAAGTTTTTTCAACACTGTCTTCCTTTCAAATAAAATGAAATACCCGCATCACACTGCTTTAGCTTGAACTAACGTTTGCGCGGCACCCCCCAAAAGTCCGCCAGAATTCACATTAGCCTATCAGTTTTTTCGCCAAAATTAGGACAAAGAGAGAAGGTCTTTCAATCATTAAATTTTTGAATGAAATGTTATAGTCTAATCTTTAGTCAATACTCAACGCCAGGTACACTAGTTTCGTCCAGCTTAATTTAAAAGGTAATTACTGATACTAAGTACATGTGCTACGTAAAAAATGTAAAACTGTCAATGGTATCACGCATTCATCTGAAAAGTATCTAAATGTAACTGATTTATCTAGATACAGTGCACAGTGTACTAAATATGTCGATCCTCTAACACCAACGAAAAGATTTATAAGGAGATAGGGAGATAGGAAAATAAGAAGAAAAAAACCCAACAACTTCAAACACAGAGAAATGGTGATTGGGTTTTTTAGTTATTTTTCTGAACACAGCATTGATGTTAATCTTATACGGTACCAGTTTTGATGTAATAGTTGATTGCATATTGCAGTGCGTGGTATTAAGTACAAAATTTAATAACTTTAGAGTTTGAGCAAGTGAAAAGTCCTTCCCTGACATGATCTAGATAAAAGACCATTATTTTCGACAGAATTGTGATTTAAGCCACACGTCCGACTCATGAATCATCGGCGTAAGTACTTTGAGGCTTTTTCAATCAATGAGAATTGAAATCAGAGGCAATTATGTAAGCTGGTTAGGCGGAGTTAAATGATTGTATTTTATATGTACCCTCTCAAACCTGGGTTGTTCTTTCTTTATCTTTAAACATTGTGTTATTTAAAATGTTATAAAGAGTTTCACAATCAACATTCATGGATTTTTCATTTATGTGTATCATGTTAAGATTTTTAAATGATTTTTCACCAATGATACAACATCATTTTCATATGTGAATAAATTAATTTTACATTGTTATTTTTCATGATGTCTACCAAATATACTGTAGCTATTAATAATTAATCACAATTAACATAATCATTGCCATGTTTATCACATAAAAAGAATTAATGATTTTCACAATTAAAATAAATGTATTATTATTATTTAATTGTTATTATATGTGTGTGTGTGTGGGGGGGGTGTTACGATGCCTACTTAGTCATCTTTGGATATAATTCTCTCTGTCTCTCTCTGTCTCTCTGTCTCTGTCTCTCTCTGTCTGTCTCTCTCTCTCTCTCTCTCTCTCTCTATCTCTCTCTCTCTCTCTCTCTCTCTCTCGTTACGATGTTTTGTGGAGCGTAAAATCGTTCTAAATCTGTAAGATTAAGGTAATACAGTTTTTTTCCTCCTTTTAAATCCTGATATCAGATTCAAACCAAAATCACGTGATATTGAGTAAAAATTAATAAAGTTTTAGTCGTGAATTTGAATTACCTCAATTTTTTGTTTGCATTTCCTGAAGAATCCCCCCTCACCCCAGTAATTGTTTTTGCAGTAGGAAACTGATCTGGTGGTCCAGATTCACTCTCTCTACTATTGTTTCAAAATATGCATCGCTATTCCAGTCCCGCTCAAATGATTGAAAAGTAAATTCTGATCATCCAGCGTGTCATCTAGAATATTTACATTTTTGAATGATATTCAATTTTTGACAAGCATACAAATTTTTATTGACAAGACGGCTCATAACATCAATATTGTATCTCCTGGCTCGTTAAAATGCCTCATTTTAAGTTTAAATGTAATGAACAGCTTTTCAGGTGAGGTTTTTTGGTTCTATTTTTTTAATTAAAAGATGTTATGTTACAATCTTTGCATGTTTCCTTGGAAATAGTTTAGAATGCTAAAGAGACATAGACGCGATTTGCATTTTTTTCAAATTTTATTTCCAGTATTAATGTTTACAAATCTCAACAAAGGCACCTTAGTTAAGCATTATAAAGATTAAGAATGGGAAAATAAAATTTGAAAATTTTCAGATGAAATCGGTAATTTATATAAACTTGTCTCCCCCTTCTTGAATATTTTAATAATACTTTATCTTTCAAATCTCTGGACATCTTATTCGTTACTTAATGTACTCAGGAACGTGTACGGCAAGCATCTTCGGTCATATTTTTGCTACCATTTTCTGTCCATCAATCACAATAATTCAAGAGAGAGGAGAGAAGAGAGAGAGAGAGAAGAGAGAGAGAAGAGAGAGAGAGATAAAGAAGAGAGAGTTCAAACAGTTTGTCATCTTTTACATTACAGTCCCAGAAATTTTTGGTTATGCTAAAAATATATATATTTTTTCAAATTAATCCTCTTTCTTTTCTATTTACTTCTTTTTTTTATGGAAGCATCAAAGTAGGGAAAAGAGTACCAATTCATTTCCCATAGACTTCAATGTTAACCTTTGGTTCTTCTCACTAATTAACGAGATTGATTTTAGACAAAAATGGACCACCAATATTTGAAAGTTCATTACCAAAATGGTAATAAAAAATGACAAAAATTATATATTCGTCCATGGCGTTTATTAGGTCATGTTTGTAACATTTTTTAAAGCACCACAGAGATTTGCCAGTAAAATTACCCACCCTTATTTTCAACACTACTCCTACCATGACAATTTACTCATTTACTTGTTCTGCGATTGTGTGCAATTAAATTTTTATCCCCACAATTAATTCAACCTTTGATAATATTTCTCTCAATTCCAAATAATTTCTGTTCTTGATATCAGCCAATCAGCGAAAACCTAGTACATTCATACTTCTGCTCAATATTAGGGTAAAACCTCGTCCGGGTCCACAGGTCAGGGTTTCTACTCTCTTCCAGTAGGACCAGAGGCGGCTTTTTTTACCTCCGCCAAGCAGGAAATAAAAACCTGAAGTTTATCTATTTATTTTAAGGCGTCATATCCGAAAGAACTGTAATTAAAATATTTAATTTCATAAAATTTATTAAGCGCCTTACATAAAACAAATTTACCTAAGCGCTGTACATATTGGTAAGAAGAGGAAGTTGCAACGATCGATAAAAACACTATTGCGATTAGAATTAAATACATATACATCATCGTATATCTACCAAATGTCAAAAACACTTCCAAATCAAGATTGTTAGGATTTTTTTTTTCAATTTGAATAAGGTTACTGTGTCGGAAAATAGGGGTTGAAAAAACTATATAGTTACCAGCTATCACATCGATCTGTCTCTAAAATTAATTCAAATCAAGATTATTTTTCTTAGGAAGAACCTTTACATGAATTATCTCCATGTCCTCTGAAATGCATAAAGAAAAAGTATTAAGCAAAATGTAAAACCTAATGCATTAGCTTCTCAATAGAATTATTGCTTGGTGATGGGTGGTGAGTGAAGTTCTTACTATATAGTTTCAAGAAAATTATAGTTTTTCAATTGAGTACCTATAAAATCCGCGAAGCGAAGGAGAACTCAGGATGGTAAACTTTGAGCACGATAATTTATTGTGATTTGCAGAAACTTCAAGTGACACTGCTAGACATTTTGTCATGAAATAGCTTCTTTTTTCTTCAGGCTATCTCAAATTCTTCCTGTTCGTCATTGTTGTTACGGAGGCACTACAGAGGGGGGATAAAAGACTAAAAAAACCTCGCACCAAAAAATGTAAGTTCATTTTCATAATCATGTTTGGTGAGTGAGACATATAAGAAAATTAACATTTGTTTAATTGTTTTATGAATTCACTCGGGAGTCACCAGTCAGTGTTTTATCATGAATAAGTAATACAAGGTGCTGTGATGGACCACGGTATGTAACAACGACACGGTATGTAACAATTTGTTACAAACCGTAGCACGAATGGCGACGCTATGTGACGACAATTTTCTTTGTTACATAGCGTCGCCAATCGAGCTATGCTTGGTAACAGATTGTTGCATATTGTGCTGCAGATGGTAACAAATTGTTACATACCTTGCGGGGATTGTATCTTTTAGTCATTTTTGAGAGGAGGGAGGGGGGATAAAGTCTTATAAATTCCTCTCAATCATTGTGTTTGTTAGTGAGGTTACATGTGTGTGATTTTCTAGTACATGTAATTCAACATTCAATATTTGTCTTAATTATTCTTATCTCATTTAATGGTTAATCGTGGTTAATCGTGACACTTTATCTTAATTTCAAGTAGCTACGGGTTCCATATCTTGTATTTACATTTTTTTAAATATTGCATACCATGAATTATTTATGAGCTTTCACCTTTGTCGTAGTAAGAATAACAAAGTCATGTTAGTATTATTGTTGAGGCATATCTGTGTTATGCATATATCGTGATCCGATGGGGCCACACTATGAGGTCATTTTCTTTTCATGGGAATAAAAAATAATAAAGTTGACAAGCAATGTGGCCATGGAAAGTTTGTATTTTTTAAGTGCGAGACTTTACGTTCTCACACACCAAATTAAATACAGTATGTGTGTCCCGACGCATGAATTAAAATTGTCTTCGTGTTTTATATGCCATTTATGTGCTATCATGAAGCGAGAATAAGACAAATATTGAATGTGGCATTACTAACAAGCACACTGATTAAAATGAATCCACAAGGCTTAATTTCGTCCCCCCCAAAAAAAAAATACTCAAAAGGATGCAGTCCCCGCACGGTATGTAACAATTTGTTGTTGTTTTATGCTATTTGTTTGATTCGGTATAATAAACAAGTTATTGCATGAATGTTCGGGAGATTTGGAAATTTATTCACCAAGAAAAATCATATTCCCGTCGACCTCGGGAAACATGATTTTTCTTGGGTGAATAAATCTCCATATCCCCATCACTATCATGCAATAAATGTACATTGTTGTTAAAAAGGGTTGCCATTCGTGCTACGGTTTGTAACAAATTGTTACATACCGTCTCGTTGTTACATACCGTGGTCCATCAGTGCTGTACATGTAATATTCGCGTGCAAATATATTTTTCCTAATAACAAGCAAAAGAGCAATAATAGTTACTATTTAGCATACCCTATATCATATATGTTCGTGCTGCGTATGTCAAGGTGCTCTGACTATCATTCTGTTGAGCAAATGCCCTGAGGTTATCACAAACCGTATATCATAACTGTTGAAATATATTTGAAATAATTGAGGTTCTGTAGGCTATTGGATATTCTAATCAGTAAGTGTAAAAAAAAAAAAAACAACCAAAAAACCCCCTAATCATTATTTGATTGTTCAGATATCTTTAAATGCATGGGGCGGTTTGACATAAGAATGATGTGTATAACACACTTTTTGCTACTGTATAAAATGTAAAAGCACTTATAAATAGAAACTAGGTTTCTCTGTAAAAACAAAAAAGTCGTTTTTCAACCACCAACAGGCCACCAGGCCCACAAGATGATACATAGGTGTTTCTACAACATAAATCAATGTCAGAGGAGATATAAGAACCAAAGCTGAATTTATTTTTACCCAGAGAATGAAAGCTCCTTAAACTTATGCTACACTAATCACCTTCAAAGCAATGATTTGGATACTGTGTAAGGAGGGGGTATGAGAACCAGAGTTTTGCAGGAAAACGTCGTTTTGTCCTCCATTTATGCCCCCCTCCCGCCGATTGAAATTAAAATTCCAAATCTTTATTGTACATGTACGCATACAGGACACTACCAATCACCTCCCAAAGGATGGATTGGTGTAAAATGTATGTGGACTTCTGGAAACCAGGTTTTTTAATTATTTGAAATAGTTTCTTGCCCCAAATTTGCCCCTAGGGTAATAATTGAAAATGCACAGCTACAGGACGACACCTAGCATATTGCAAAAGTTGAATTGGTTACTTCCTAAAATAAAAGAGGAGTTGAGAAGAAAAAAATAGTGACCGACAAACGGACCAGGTAACAATATAATATTGACCAACAAACGGAGTAGGGTAGAAATAGTGACCGACAAACGGACCTGGGTAACAATATAGCATGGTTCCCTGGCTCCCTGACTAAAGGCAGTAGACATTGTGACGCGTAACTTAGAGCATTTGACAGGGAACAATGCTATGTAACAATAGTGACCGACAAACGGATCAGGGTAACAATAGTGACCAACAAACGGACCAGGGTAACAATAGTGACCAACAAACAGACCAAGGTAGCTATAGTATACTCGATCTTTCTTTAGAGGGTGGGTACAAGAATTGCACTTTAAACTGGAAGCATTTGATTAAAGGATTACAAGCAGCCATTTTACTACATCACAAGGAAATAAATGATTGCATATTTTTGTGAGTCATTTGAAAGTATTACTTTTTTGAAAATTAAAAAATCGTATTCGATCGCGTTTCAAAGATATCAATAACATTGTCTAATTGTTTTATTTATTTGTGGAGTCCACAATTAAATGCCCATTTTGAATAGCACCGCCCTTTTTTGTACCACGTGCCACCGCGATCTAAATTTAGAATGTAAACGAATCAACACAGCATCCGAGCGATAGTTGATTTATATGCTACATAACAAATATTAGAATAAGATGTGCATCTATTTACTTGAATTACATCATATTGAAGTCATTCTATCACCCAGTCGTTTAGTAACGATAAATAATTGCCAATCTAGGTATTTTCAATTGTAAACAAACTCGCAAGCTTACCTATAATTTCTTGCGCACATGCGCAGAGAGGTTGTATGGATTTACCCTCCATACATATTTACGAGAAAAGCACCGAGCCGCAATTAAATTATATGCTCATTTATTACGCAATTAGATGGTTTCATTTTATAAAAATTGCTGCAAAGGTTTATTTTATTTGGTTTGAGGCACAGGTAAACTTAAATCATTTTTCTACACCCGCAAAAAAATAAATATTATGGCATTGTATAATTTTAAAGATCTAAATCAGAAAATAAAGAATAAGGATATTTGTCACGGACCTACATAAAAATTCTAAATTCGGTTTTTTATCATTCCAAACGTGTTTCCGTTTCACAAACCAGGTTCAATCACTTAGATTTGTGCTTTGATAAACTATTTTTTTCTTATCTGATAACAGATATAGGACAATTGTAGCACCTGTCGATAAAACCTAAGCCGGATAAAGATTGAGAGATGGATAGCACATACGGCTGAATATTTTATACGAGTTGTCAATATTAAAGCTATGTTTTAAAGGGGCATGTAATGTTTACAATGCTCACTTAGGGTATTTCCAATAATCAGCAAAATTTTGAACGGCT
>CAJDSM010030803.1:0-23102 GCA_903981925.1 Ostrea lurida
ATTTTAATGTAATGAGCCTCCTTAATAGTATTCAAAATAATTGCGAAAACGCCAGTCATCTATGTGTTTGAAATTCACATGTTAACGTGTTGATCCTCCGTGCCCTTTGATTGGTTCTCTTCCACCTCGTTCTCTTTACCCCCTCCCACTTCTTTCTTTCCCGTCTGATGCATAGCAAAACTATTGCATATCTCTGACTCCGTAGCTAATGTTAAATGAGTATAGTCTATTTCTGCGAACTCCTGAAGAAACAAATTGATTACAATAAATTATCAAATTTAATACAATGTACTTAATAAAAACCAACAAATAAATAAATGGACGCCCGATATTATATATACTGATGGAAGTTTGAGAGATCTAGTGATGTGACATCTTAGTACTTTTGGTGGGAATGACCTTCAGTCATGAGTGCAGAAAAGAACTGTCACCATTCCAGTTTGCAATATATGTACTAGAAATTCAACAGTGGCTTCTGCAGTTTTGATCATTTCTACGATGCTCGTATATTGCTATAGCGGTACAAGTGCTGCGACAAGACTAGAAATTATGTTGATTATACCCCCCACGCAACGAGTTGCGGAGGTATAAATGTTTTTGACCCGTCTGTCAGTCCTGGGTTGTTTTTTTTGTCTAGCGCAAACTCCTCTGAAACCGCTCAACAGAATTTTCGTGAAACTTTGTAGTTATGAGAACATACCATGTAGATGTGCATATATGCAGGAATTCTTATTCAATTTTTTTCGGGGAATTATGCCCTTTTGAACTTAGAATTTGACCACATTTAATATATATTGAAACAGTTTGTCAGCGCAACTTACAGATATAATCGTGAAACTTTGTAGTGATGAAGAACATACTGTGTAGATGCGCATATACACAGGAAATTCTGATTAATTTTTTTCGAGGAATTATGCCCCTTTGACCTCTTCACCCATTAAAACACTGAATGGAAAAAAGATAAAATTATTGTATGTTTAATGAAAAATCTCTTACTTTATTTTAGAAAAAAAAAATCTAGTTATATCAATGTTAATCATTATGTATATCCATTTATAACCGGTATTCAATTATGATTTCCTACCTGATTGCCCAAAAACTACATTTCAAGTCAAATGTGGGAGCGTGGGATATGTTAGCTTGCTCACTTTTTCTTTCATTCGACCGGGTGCTGTTGCTGCAGCTTTGATTCTCCAACGACGAAATCGGCGTCAACAAAGAAAATGGCGACCATTTATGGTTCATCCCTGGATCGAAAGTCGGTAACAATTAATAACTGATGCTGGTCAAAGCATTTGAACGACAGCCTCAAGACTGATGTGATCGATCGTGCAAGTCGTCGCAGGTGGCCTCAATTGGTCGTATGATTGGTCGCTGATCGTCACCAGTTGTACGATTATCTACCACCTATTGTACATGTACGATGATCTTTCAACAAATCGCAGTACACGATTGCAGATGGAGATCGTTACAAACAATGCCGATTGATCGAAGCTCGGCAAATTTGTCATTAATTGCACGGTTCAGAAACGATCCAGTATGACTGAGGCTTTAGATGTACAAATATGACCTAGTCAGACCTATAAAAGCAACAGGACCCTAAATATTTTTTGTCGTATTTTATCAGCACTTGGAATGAACTTTCAAAAGGTTAGTATTTAGGTCTATGGGAAATGAACTGATTGGTACTATTTTCCCTATATTGGCCCCATCAGGTAACTTTTTGGTCCGAAAATACTGTTACATTGTACATATTTCACGTAACTTACTTGAAACTAAAATCGCGTTTTTCATACATTTTGCGGGAAGTTATATCACGCAAGGGCCAGGAGGATTGAAACCTTACGATTTCACATTTTGGAGATGCTATAACGTAAAAGTGTATGGGGTTCTGAAGGTCACCGAATAAGGAAGGGGGGGGGGGGGGGGTGGTTAATACCAGAGATGCACCGGCTGCCTCATGAAGTACAGATATACCCTTAGCAAGTGTTAGTATCTCAAATATCACCAATTTTTGTCATTAAAGGCCCAGCATCGACCTGGAGATGCTTCTTTGACTTGGATACAGAGAGTGGAGTGAAAGTTTTACAGAATTTTATCTACAGGAAAGCCAAATAGCTGTTTTATAAATTATAATTGGGTACCTATAGTGTAAGTTTCATAATATGGTAACAGTTTGCAGACTTCTCCGGATCCATTTACTAAAAGTGTATATTTTTTATAAAAAAAATTGTGAAATTCTAAAGTCTACCTAACGGAGAGGTTGAGATTTCACCCTGTTAACGCTGACACGAAATCTTTAAAAAATACCTGCACATGTTACATGTATCTTGTTCGCCATATTTCTTTTGGATAGGATATTTTAGCCACCCGTTTATTGCCACACTCAAATGATTTTCTAGCTGGACTCGAACAGTGCACACCTCCGATAGTAATATAGTATGTAAATCAATAGGCCATATCATATTACATGAAGGTGACAAAAGAGGCTGCAAAACAAATACTGGTACAGTAGTCAATACTGAAAATATCAAAACCAAAATATGAAGGACGGAAAATAAACCAGAATACTAATTCGGAGCATGGAAAAACAAACCAGATATAAATTTTGAAAAACACTGAAAATTACTTTATTTTTACGGTAACATAATTATGGTAAATTAAATAAGTGTCCAGGTCCATTATGACATCAGGGTTAATTTGCTGAAACTCAGCACCAGCTCCTCGATGTTGGAATCACTGGTGCTGGGTGACTTTGTCCTTTTGGATGACTCTTCAAGGTACATGTTTGAACGCCTCTTCCTTTTGCAAGATGGCTGTTCCTGAAAAGATGAATTTAGTACATATACTTTTATTTGAAGTTTGCGTCATCATCAACTTTTTTCTCATCTCAATATGTACATGTATGTACTTACGTCGTTCTCTGCTTTAGGAGGCTGTGAAGTTTGAAACTTCACATCTGAGCCACTCGGACCATTTGACATCTGTTTATAACATAAATATATACAGTCTGTCAATAATATATTCATTGAAATTAAACCGTATATGTATACATGTATATAAAGTGTAGATGATAACATATAACTTGAAAATGCATTCAGTGATATAAAAATAAGCTTAACAAAGGAAAATTACGTTTTACACAAATCTAAGTGTACGTGGGCCATTAAAAAACTTTTTTTTCTAAACATATTACATCCAAAATTGGTAGACGTAATAAGACGATAAATGCTTTTAATTCCATAGAGGAAAATTCAGATATGTTAAAATTACAATGTCAGAAAATATTTCAAAATCTATAACCCAAAAATGAGGACATCGCGAAATTATTGCATCTTAGAATGAATGGGCCGTGGCGCCAAAGGGAACTGGGGCCCAGTGGCTTCAGGACTGGAAACTGAAATGTTTTAACATTTTTATTGGGTCTGGGGTCCGCTTTTGGCTCCCAGCGGGTGCAGGACTGGCCCTGCTAGGGGGTCCAGAAGGACGAATCCCCCCGGAAGCTGAAAGGTTTTAGCATTTTTATTAGGTTGTGTGCCCCAGCGCGTCCAGGACTGGTCTCGGTAGGGGGTCCAGGAGGACAAATCCCCCCAGAAGCTGAGAGGTTTTAACATTTTTGTTTAAATGGGTAAGTCAAGTGTAACATTCCCCAACCCCGTTACCATCTCATTCAAATGTATACACCATATATGTTTTTGCCCGGGGCGGGGGGGCACTTCCGTAATTTTCATGGGTAGGTGACGTTCCGTTGACATGCAGACCCCCCACCCGTTTTCATATATTTAGATTTGAGAATTGTATACCTTTCCATACAATTTTTTTTTAATGGTGACCTTTACCATATGACAAATCAGAACTGCCAAAAGCGAATCAAATGTAGAAGGCCTATCATATAATTAGTTGAGTAAACACAAACCTTATAATATTTTTTAATCCTGATTCTGTATACCTTGTCATATATTCGTAGTGGAAAAATGGCACTATCCAGCGGCACGTCCCTATCTCTAGTATATATGTATAGTGCCTCCCCCCCCCCCCCCCCCCCACCCCCGGCGTTTTTGTTAATTCTAGAACCACAGTAATAAGGACAAATACTCTTGCCCTATTTGACCTTTGGAAAATAGGCTCATGTGTTAAATTAGATTTCATATCTATGATAAAACATTTCTTTAAAAATAGTAACACGTTATACAATCTCTTTTATCCCCCCCTTTTTTTTAATCCGCCAATGATATCTATAGTTAATAGAGTATTTTCATGCAGTAGTTAAGATACTTACGGACTTCCGTATAGTTGTTAGCATCGCTGAGATGCTGTCCTCTAAACTGGTCCATAGAGGCAGATCCTGAAAAATTAAACCATCAAAGAGTTGACCTATTATACATCCTAACATATGCATAAAACTAGGATAAAGAAAATCATCAAAGTAGAAAACAACACACCTTTGGAGGGCTTTTGGCTTGATGTTGGTTTGGCCGCCGCCTCTTTGACTGCGTCTATGAGTGTATACACAACAAAGATGATATCTAATACTTCCTAAC
The DNA here is from genome assembly GCA_903981925.1 of Ostrea lurida. NCBI lineage: Eukaryota > Metazoa > Mollusca > Bivalvia > Ostreida > Ostreidae > Ostrea > Ostrea lurida. The sequence goes on from CAJDSM010030803.1 coordinate 4,542, forward strand.
GACATTACTTTAAGCAGTCTTTATTTGTTCCGTTTAACATGATTATTGTGACCCCCCCCCCTCCCCCTTTAAAAAAAACCTCGTACAGTCTACACAAATGTACATCATACATGTGCATGCAAATATAACTTACCTTTGTTCGCCGGGATCGAGTCTTTCGACGTTTGCAGTCATGTATTGCAACCTACATATAATAAAGAAATAGCATGAAATTTCAACATTTATGAAACTCTAAGAAGAAATAAGGCTTGCGTTCAGCATATGAATTGTAAATGATCGAACCTCGACTTGTGTCAGAGACAGCTTCTGAAGAGCTGATACAGCATCTTCTACTTCTGCTTCGTCCACTTTCTGAAAAAGGAGCATATATGTTCTTCAGTTCACATGACTGTGTTTGAATCTGAGGGGTTCTTAATCGGTGAAGAAAAAAAGGAGATGCTGTTTGATGCTTTGTATATCTTAAATTTCTATCATTTGATAGTGAAGCAGTTCAGAAATTTCAAGAACCAAAAGAGTGATAAATAAATTGTTTGTAGATATCCCAAAGACAAATCAAGCTAACTACGAGCATAAAGCAACAAGGTAATGTCTTAACGATATACATCGTGTAATTATGTTTTAACATGCATATGGTGGAAACTTGCCCTCTTGTTCCTTGAATTTGGCATCTCTGCTAATGTTTCTTGTATGTATACAGGATTATGATATATATATATATCGCTCTGCGTATTGAAGATAGTGGGTCTGTTGTCCGACTGTATCTATAGAACTCTGTAACGTCATAATTGATTACGTCATAATCGCTATAACGTCATAATCCATCTTACCCTCTGAAACCTAGTTTTGCGTGCGGAACGACCCCGGGAACGACCTCTGGCTGAAGTTTGGTCAAATTTCCATTCTCTACTAGATCTACAGGGGAAGCTTGCGTAACGCGCCCTCAGGTGAGAAAATGACCAACGTTTCTCACTGTCACGAATTTTAACGCATGTATGTACACACACAGGCACTTGGGGCATGGATCATATGACACCCCCCCCCCCCCTTTTAAAAAAAAAAAAAAAAAAAAAAAAAAATGGTAATAATAATAATTCGGATCCGAGATAGACACACCTATTTAAGTATGTTTTGTAAATATACAAAACATCCAAAATATTATTTTTCCTGTCTGTCATGTATTACTAAAGATACAAGGAAAGGCATGTAACTCTTTTCACGTCGTCTGCCTCACCTGGTAATTGAAACTTCGCTTGATTTTTCATTCAAAGCAAGGGGGGAAATTAATACATTGGTTAGGCATTCTTCTAAAAGTTACGCTCGTGCTTCCCTTATATTTTTCAAACTCGCCAATATTTTATTACATCAATCAAATCACTCACAACCGTAGTCTATTTCGTTGCTGTGCATCAACCAGCTCCAACGTGCAGGAACGATAAATAAAGGGGGGGGGGGTCATGATCACAGGCACTTGTTTCTGTAAATAAGATATGACGTCTGTATACTAATAATAACATAATATTATTAGTATACAGACGTCATATAAGAAATGAATCTTATATTTTTTCGGGTGATGCAGGTGTCACCGAAATTTAGACGGTAAAACTCATCAACTGTCAGTTGATATGTCAGATTGTCAGAAATCAGATATTTTTGCTGCTTTTTGTGCAAATTTTGATTTTTCTGGGCATGTTCTTACAGACAAACATATTTAGAAACTTGAGAAATATTTATATGCACACAAGGATGTTTTTGTGACAATTGAAAATCCAGAGCAAGTACAACATGAGATACATTTGAAGCCTAATTTTGTCCCAAAGTATCAGAGACCACATATATCGTGTACCCCCTGATAAGAAAGAATTAAGTTTTGCGCCCCCATTTCGAAGTACGTTTTTCCCAAGGAGTTATTGCCCCTGTTTGGGAAACTGACAGTTTGCCCAGTACCAACATTTTGCCCGGGGTAGAGATGCTCACATTACGTCATACAAGTGACTCTGAACTTTTGCTTACAATATGCCTGGTGTACAGGAACTCACATACAAAGTCTTTTAGTCAAATTACCAATTTCATTTCAACATTAGATGTGAGCTCAGGGGTTTTCCAAATGGGGATCTCAGAAGAATCTGCTAATTTAACAGCATTTGATTAATGCCTGGTTTGGTACTTATAGATTTAATAGAATGCCTATATGGGTCTCAAGACAGCTCCAAATAGCTTACAATTACATGTACTAATGGACAAACCTTTGAAAGGTGTGACTTTTAGAACTGCATTGTGTTGTATGGATGCTGATCAATAATTTTGAGCAACATTTAAATGATAGTAGTGAAGTCATGCATGAGTAGTTTGAATCATAGGTTTTAAAACTTAATCCCAAGAAGTGCACTTTTGCAACCGATAAAGCAATATTTCTTGGACATGAAATATCCAAGGATGATATATTCGGCCTCCCTCAGATCGTGTTGACAGTATTAGAAAAAAAAAATCCCTTTCCAACAAGTGCAAAGGAATTGCGTTGTGCTCTTGGCATGCTCCGCCGGTTCGTATACCAAACTAAAGCATAATAGCTTCCCCTCTTCACGTCCTGCATTGGAAGAATGTGAAGTTCATTTGGTTAGAGTCGCACATCGTTACAGTTCAGACGCTCAAAGGTGTCTTTGCAAACTTTAATGTGTTATTCTTCCCTAGATTTGATATTCCCTTTCATTTTGCGGTGGATACTTCAAGCAAAGGAATCGGCTACGTGTTGCATCAACTTATCATAAACTTATGATCATAATGACACTCCTCATGTTATTCGCATTGGAATGAAAGGTTTAAATAAATGGCAGCAATCATATGGGTCAACAATGCTAGGACCGAGGAGTGATCAATGCTGTAATCGGATCATGCTCGCCATTTTCCGTAACCGGAATTTCGGTTACGGGAATAGCCGAGTAGTTACGTTTGATATCAAAGGAGACTATATGATTGTTGAATGTGGTTACCAAACTCTGAATTCTCTGCTTATCTTCAACCGCTGGCTTACGATTCTTCAACAATATGAGCTAAAATTCAGTAAAAACCAGCAGCACAGACAGTCGTAGCGGATGCTTTGCCATTCGAATTCCGGCACTCCTACTTTGGAAGCTCGCCAAGATGAACATGACCCATATTTTGATTTTTTTTATGAACCTACGTGTAACATTAAACTGTTTACATGATTTACTACGGGACAGACATTGTGATGTGAATGTTGTTGATGTCAACAACATAGTCATACCTTTCAGACCATTAGATCTCCATCCTAACTTGGAGTATGACACAGACACTTAAACATACCCTGATGTTTGTTAGTTCTGGACATTCCATGCGCCCGCATAAATTTAAAAGAACGCGTGTGGACCCTAACCAACTAGTGCTAAAACGAATATACAACTCTTACCATCTATATAACCGAGTGTCTGTTGCCGGGTGTTCTTTGTGACAGAGTGCCTCAGTCACAATCATCTACTGGACAGGAACAGAATGACACATATCTTCTGGAGAGTGATGATCATCCTCGCACACTGTTTCAGGCAGAAACAGAAGGTGACATATCTCAGGATCATTGGTGTTGCATCTGAGGAGGATTCTGTGTCTCAAACATTCAGTGTTTACTGATCTTAAATTCATGGACATTAATGTGCTCATCGATTCAGTTATATTAGTACCTTTTCATCTGATGTTGATACGCCACAGGATCAACACACAGAAGTGCCAAATGATCAGGACGACAACACCATATTACACAACGAAAACCTTCCAGCCCACATGGATAATTGGACAGAGTTATGAATATCGTCTGATGATATGGCTCACTTACAGATGGATGAGGACGCTTTTAAGGGCATTCATCTGTATCTCCATGATGATGTATTACCTGATATGCAGAAGGAAGCACGTAAAATCATACTGCAGAGCTCGGGCTTTCTTCTCATCGACAACTTGTTATTTCATTCTCTAGTTGCGAAAGTCAAACGTAGCAAAGACCTGGACCAGTTACAGTTAGTTTTACCACAGTGTAAAATTATGAATGTGTTACGAATGTATCATGATACATTGTAGCCCACTTGGAGGATATTTTGATATTGAGGATTATTTTGATCGAGTGAAATAACACTTTAATTTTTCACACATGTCTGAAATCATCATAGATTCTGTCCGTTTATATATTCCTTGCCTAAAGCGAAAACTGCCTCAAACCTTACCAAATCCGCATTCTATCTCTTACCCAACACCATGCAAACTTTTCAGAGTATGGCAGGTAGATAGCTATGAACCACTACCTCTCACCGTTTCTGGAAGCACATACATTCTGACTACAGTTGATGTGTTCAGTAAATTCCTTTTCACAGTGTCCATGGCTGTGGATGCACGATGCCTGTACCATTTAGAATGCCTTTTTGCTATTGTTCACTACATTTGGAGCTTGTGATACACTTTTCTCGGAGAGGGGGACATAATTTACAGCAAAAGGGACACGGACACTTTGTAATATATTTCAAATCAAACAGGAATTTTATGCACCACTGTCTAAGGTGCATGTGAACGCAACCACCGCTGCTAAACTCACTCCATACTGGCTCAAGGACTTACGAATAAGGGATCAGAGTCTCAGAGAACCAGCTCAAACTGCAATATGAGTACCTTCGTCGTCATCGAGTGCTAAAACACGAAATGCTATAAAGTTGAAACCACCTCCAATGATTTAAAGTGGTTTATATACATAACCCAAAAATTTAAGATTGATAGAGAATTTAGACATAATACATGTGTAACTTTAGTATATTCATGCTAGGTATTGCTTCTGCCGTGATTTTTTTTATTGTTGCACTTCATGTTTGCATTTTCCATCGTTTTCTATGTACCATTGAATATGTGGTATCCTTTCATTCCCGCTGCACAGTCCCTGTGATTATCCTTTGGATTCTTATCAAAGTATATGCTTGGTTGACGAGGATATTTTGTCCCTAGAACTTGAACCAACTGTTTTGATTGTTCATGATAATACTATGTTCCAAATCTTGTATTACAATACATGTAGTATGCAAACCTATTCAATCTATGTTTAAATTATATTTTTTTCCATTTACTCTTGTTTAAGTTGATTTTTGCTCATACTGCACAACTAGATTGGCACTCAGTCTTTAATACCGGTGTTGCAAGTAATTATAAATAGTACGAGTGCAATATGATTTCTTTGCAGATATTGTTATGTGAAATTGTTCCACATGATGTTTATGTGCATTACATAATTAATCATATGAATATCAGAGGTAGCGAACCTCTATGGTTAGATCTAATCAGTAGTTTGTTCTGGGTTTTTTTTTATTCTAATTAGTAGTTTGTTCTGGGTTTTTTTTTCTTGGAACATCTTCGGAAACCCAAACTCGGTTGCACTTCTTTTACCTCCCATGGGACACAACGCCGATCTTTTTGCCTTCCGTTGTTTGTGGGTCATCCCCCCTTTTTTTTTTAAATGAAGCAATATATTCATGGCAAAAAAAGTTCCAAATTCCTGGGAAGACCACAATTTTCCAAAAGGTGTAAATTATATAGTTTTTCGTCAAATTCATCATGTTGTTATGTTCTGACAAACATTCTGGCAAAATCAGAAGTATTTTAAGATACATTTACAAGTGATTATTTGAAGAATGATCATACATCTCATCGATGGAATTTTTACAGTTCTTGTACGTCCAGATTCCTTCCAAATCCACAACTAATATGCCCACTTTCTTTGAATAAACAAATGAAAACGTAGAACAATATGAATTGTACAATTTAATGTATTTTCATACTAAGTAATAAGTTTTTGATCACAGGTTTTCTAGTCCCAGCAATTACTTAATGGTTGTTCGGAATCAAAGGATCATGATGGAGATGCACCTCGTTGTCTTGTTATAAACTAGTGTAACTGTTTATCCAGTCTAAATATGCAGACACACGCACAAATATTGCAGGGTTGTTTCCCGGATCGATGGCATTGGCCAGAACAGTAACACCAACCTGTACGGTTTCCCCGTCTCGCTCACACAGAAGAGGTCCTCCGCTGTCGCCCTACAAGAGGGAGTTCAGTAGTAGATAGTTACAAATAATTAACTGGATTAATTTTACAGTGTTGGATAATTCTTATGATCTCTTAGTAATTATATTTGTGGTGGTATATTAGATATTAAAATGTTGCTCGACGGTTTGCTTTGTTTGGACAATGACCTACATTTATGCAATAACGTACTAACATCTTTATCACAAAGGTTTACTTTCTAATAGTGAGATGATGAAATAAATCAAAAAGATGTTCATTTGGTCAAGGGCAAGTTTCATGATAATTGTACCCTAGCTTGTTCATTGATCAAGTGAATACAATGGACAGTGATCACTCTCATCAATCCTATAAAGATATAAAATTACATGGAGAGAAGGGAAAACACGAAGCCCTGGACAAACCAGAGATGGGATCATGTTTAAGAGGAGTAAGCATCCTCTGTTCACTAGTCACACCGGTCGTAGTTCTCTGTATATCCCATTCCTATATATACTGCTTGTTTCAGTTCAGCATTTTATTAAACAATAACTGAATCTATGACGTAATACACAAGAACACAAAAGGTGATGCTAATGTACTCAAGACTAATATCCTAACATCTCCCTTCCTTTAACTGAGATATACAGATTATAGGCATATATAGTTAATGCTATTAAAGCTATCTAACGTTAAACATTACACAAACAAATCAAAATACAGCATACATAAAATGAACATTTAAAAAGTTAAAAATTCAGCGGCAATTAACAGTTACATGTATTTACATTACAAAGCCCTCAAGTTTCCTCGGAAGCTCGACTACTCGAGAGCTTGCGCGAAACATGGTTTGGTTTCCGTTAACAGGCTTTCGGTCACACGACAACGACTTCTGAGGCGTTTGTACCTTCGGAGGTGTGGATACGCGATTCTCCTTAACTTTCAGTGTCGGTGGGGTAACTGCAGGTAAATCAAGTGTAACATTGAACTCTGGGACGGAAAGTGGATCATAATTGAGATCGCAAGTGTCATTTGTTGCGCGAATGTCTCTGCGGTTTCGTCGATATTGCTTGTTGTCCACTATGTGGGATCGTTTGGTGAAGTTTTCCACACAGGTTCCATATTGCCATTTCTTTTCTGGGTCTGTTTTCGGATTCACTTTCACAGGTTGTCCAATTTCCAGTTCTGGTAGATCTTTGGCTTTTCTGTCATAACCCATCTTTGCATTCTGGCGCTTGTACTTCACCTTATTCATCACGTCGTCCACAAACTTTGGCTGAAGTAGATCTTGGGACAGCGGTAATGAATGACGTGTTCTGCGTGCCATGAGTCGTTGTGTTGGACTGCTATCCATTTCAACAGTTGGGGTATTTCTCCAATCAAGAATACATTTTCACAAGTCATCATGACTCTTCTTGCATTTGCGTACAATGTTCTTCGCTATTTTCACTGCTGCCTCTGCTTTCCCATTGGATTGACCGTGATAAGGGGATATGGTGCTGGAATTCCCAATCACATGCAAAGTTATGAAAATCTGTTGATTTGAGCTGCGGGCTATTATACGTAACGACGACATTAGGCATCCCATGGCGTGCGAAATGTTGTTTTAAACGTATCTGGAAGCAGGTCAAGTTCAAAGAAATCAGAATAGTAATCAACAGTGACCAAGTAGACTTCAGTCTTGAAAGAGAAAATGTCAATTCCAAGCTTTGACCAGGGCTGATCTGGGACATCATGAGTCATTAACAGTTCTTTCTGTTGTTTCCGTTGAAATGTGTTACATGTGCTGCACTGGCTGACAAAACCTTTAATCTCCTTATTCATGAAAGGCCAATACAACGAGACCCTTGCTTTACGTAAGCAAGCCTCAACTCCTAAGTGTCTGGAATGAGTGCGGCATTGCATTTCTGGTCGAAGAACTTTGGGAATGACGACGCGGCTACTGTGGTAAAGGATGCCATCTTGAACAGTGAGCGTGTCTCTGACATTCCAACATGGCCGTATTGGAATAGGAACATCTTCATTGGTATCAGGCCATCCTGAGAGTATCACTGTCTTTAATGACTGGAGATGTTCATCCTCATTTGTCAATTTTCGAATTTGATTTAGTCTTGAGTCTGTGACTTTTTTATCACTCCGCTTGCTGAATATGTACAATTTCCTCTGCGAGTTTGGAAGGTTTCTGCATATGAAACTCTGGAGTAGCACGTGACAGAGAACCAGCAATAAACTCTTTCACTCTTGTGTAAGTTACATTCAGATTGTATTTCTGCGGACGAAATAGCATCTGCTTGAGTCGTTTTGGGGCTGACAAGAAAGGTTTGTTAAAGATTGTTTCAAGAGGATTGTGGTCCGACTGTACTGTGATATAATCCTTGCCATAGATGTAATGATCAAATCTCTCACATGGCAAAAACAATGCTAGGCATTCTTTTTCTATCTGTGCGTAGTATTGTTCAGTTTTTGATAATGCACGAGAAATATATGCAATGGGTTGTCCATTCTGTAGCAATGTGGCTCCTAATCCAACTTCACTAACATCACACTCGATTGTGACTTCTTCATGGACGTTGTAATTCTTCAGTGACAGGTTGATGACTCACGAGACTGACATTTTGGAATGCTTCTTCCTGCTGAGATTGCATGTCCAAGGGTCCTTTGTCTGTGAGGCGTCGCAAGGCTCACATGTCTCCGAGAGGTGAGGAAGGAATTGAGACAATGTAGTATCTAGTATGTTACTAGACCGATTGTGAAGGAATCTAGTATGTTACTAGACCGATGAAACGTTGCACTGCTTTAGCAATTTCAGGTCTTTTCATGCTTGTAATAGCACTGACTTTTTCCGGATCAGGACGTAATCCTTCTGCGGTAAGTATGCTGCTCATGTACTTAACTTCTCTCTGGCGAAGCTTGAATATATTGTCCTTGTTAAGCTTTAGTCCTACCTCGCGAGATCTTTGGAGAACTGCAGTCAAGTTGCGGTCACGATCACGGATAGCTGAACCCATGGTCTCTCCACAGCCGTAGACAATGATGTCATCCATCACACATTCTGCTCCTGTTAGTCCTTCCAGCACTTCATGCTGTCTACGCTGGAATTCTTCAGGCGATGAAGAAATTCCAAAGGGTAAGCGCAACCATCTATATCGACCAAACGGGAGTCCAAAATGTAGTAAGGAAATTTCTAGAGTCCTCTAATTTTATATGCCAAAATCCGTCTTTTGCGTCAAGGACTGAGAAAACCTTTGCGTTAGCCAGGTTTGGTAAGATATCCTCCAGGGTAGGCATAATGCAATGCGATCGTTTGATCGCCTTGTTTAAGTCTCTTGGATAAATGCAAATGCGCAGCTTGCCAGGTTTTTTCACTGTTAGCATACTGCTAATCCAGTCAGTTGGAGTAGTAACTTTCTTGATCACTCCTCTGCTCTCAAGGTCCTTCAGCTTAATGTGAATTTCTAGGTTGATGCTGAACTGGCTTAACAGACAAATCAATTTCGATCTTGTAATTCCCTGGGAAAGATCCTAGTCCTTCAAACACATTACGGTAAGTATTCAATAGCTGACTGTGTGTTAGTGGTTCAAAATTGGTCTTGACCAATGTCGTATCTACACTGCTCACTTTATTCACGGTCAGTAGTTCTAGCTTTTCACAGGCTTCAACAGAGAGTAATGCTGTCTGATCTGTATCTACTATGTAAAACTTCAGACTTTCAGTGTTATTCTTCACTGAGCGCATAATGTTGACCGTTCCTAAAGGCTTGAGCTTTGATGTTCCACCATAAAGTCGTAGAGCATTGCTTGTTGGTTTCAGTGGCGGGCAACCATTCTGGGTTAGAATGTAGTATTGCTTAAATCCAAGTATGGTGCAGGTTGATCCAGAATCTAGCTGGCATATGAATTGTTGACGAGTTGCATCATCTATCGTCATGGTGACTTTTGTAAACCATTGTTTGCCATGTGTTGTCTTGACATAGTAGCACGATTCAAAATCACTACCGTCATCAATTTGAAGTTGACGGACATTCTTAATGGAACTCTGACATACGGAGAAAAAATGATTTCTCTTCTTACATATGTTGCAACTTTGTCCATAGGCAGTACACTTGTTTCTACTTCTCGCATGTTTTCCACCACAGTATTTGCATTTGACATCTGTCTTGTTTGGATGCTTTGGCGGCTTTGATGAAGTATTTTTCTCCTGTTTTGCTTCGGGTGTGCGTTTCTTATTTTCTCTGGCTGCATAATTGACTTGAGCCGTAGGTGTGTTATTGTCAGGAACGTCTGGAATCCAGTCTATCATACCGGGGCATTCGGAACATTTCATATTTCATGCCGGGTATTCGGAACATCTCATATTTCTAGCTATGATGTCACAACCCGTACGACCATAGCATAGAGGTTTCTGTTGTAAACATCGCATACGATCGCCGAGATTGAATGTTATGCACGAATTTTCTGCCTTTATTAGCTGACCTATAATTTTTATATTTCTTATGAGGCAGAATTCATTCAAAAGCTTCTACATGAAAAGAAGAAATCTCTAGCTGTTTGCCTTAATTCGACATTTTGAAATATTGACGACGTTTTATCTATCAATAATAATGATTTCATTAATATGTCGATTCAATATATCCCAACGAACTAGAAATAAAGGACACCACAGAGTCTTCTATGCTGCTTCGAACTTGGATATTTTATTGATAATTGACATTACGGCTAACTAACTACACAACTTAATGACAAACGGGGACTTTCAGCTTCTCCATCGTCAGCTCCCATATTTATGTAGCAATATTCCATCATCACCAGCATATGGTGTGTATGTCTCTTAACTTATTCGATACGCAAGAGCTTGTTCTGCGTATGATCAGTTTTTGAATCGAGGCAGGCTCTTACAGACAAGTTGTTGTTGCAGGGGTTTTCAACAGTCACGTTTAAAGGCAGAATTTCGTAAATTCTATGGTCGTTATAACAATTAGTTACCAATATGACCTTACTATTGAGTCAAATGCTTCTGATGTGTTTCATAGCCATTGCTAAGCTGTTTTTCACACGATTTAACTACGGATTGTTCCGTTTATCTGATCAAGACTATGGGCTCACTGCGGGTGTGACCGGTCAACAGGGGATGCTTACTCCTCCTAGGTACCTGATCCCACTCTGGTGTGTTAGTGGTCCGTGTTTGCCCAACTCTTGTTTTTTTATTCTGTTTAGGACTTACGAAATTGATCACTGTTCGTTATCTTTGCCTTTACATACGTCTCCCAAAATTGAGACCCGGTTCTCTGTGTCTGACCTCTATCTGGTTTTCCCAAAGGCAATACGGCTATGAGTTAACCGCATGGAAATACTTTATTTGTATAATACCTTGAATATGCTAAAAATTGTCTGATAGATTCTACTAAAAGGATTAGAAAATTTTCGATACCCTTATAAACAATATGCAGTTTTTAAAATACATGTATAAAATATTATGAAATATATCTCTTACAGAACATATTCCTTTGTTTTGATTGTAGGCTCCAGCACATAAAATGTACGTCATATCGAAAACTTGCCCACACTCCTGGGAATCAAATATAGGAAGGTCCACAGTAAGCGCTACATTGCTCCCTGGTCCATCTATAATTCATGAAAGAAACATTAAAAGTCGATATAAAAAATTGCTCTTGTATGTGTGAAAATTACAAGAAATGCTTTTAAAAAGTTGAAGTAGACAGGTTAATTACTGTTGCTTGTACAGCCCCATCCTTGCGCTTTGCATATGGTGCCGTCCTGAGGGTAATTGTTGTCCGAGTTGAGTTTGATGTTCTGAATATTTGGTCCATATGATACCGCCTCTTTGAGTTGAACAACGGCAATATCATCTTTACCTTCGACCAGATCTGAGTCAACAGTAAGAATTATTTTAAGACATATGAATGCATATTCAACGATCAAAGAAATAGCGCGCCATTTATTCTCGTATATACCAATAAAACAATAAAGGATCAATATGTTGTCTGAAATATAAAAGCCTCGACCCACTCCTCGATTTTATTTTTCAAAATATCGAAGGTTATCCCGCAACATCCACTTGTATACTTTATTTCTTATATGATGAAAATAAGTTTTCTTGTTTCGTGTTAAAGGGATAGTATCACTCATTTTCGTGATTTTTTTTTTCTCTTATTCCTTTCGAATATAATAAAAAAGATATATAAATGATATTGTGCAATCTAGAATTGACTGTATGCTCCTCAAAAGTTACAATTAGAACAAGCTTGTATAGTACATGTAAATTGTATTTTTGTCAAGGAAGCCAAAAATGATTGAAACATATTTTCAAGATGATAATCGTTTTAGATTTGGAAATAGACCCGTGGAAATAGATACAGATAAATGCATAAAATTTTTATTTTTAACAGAAAATCACTTGTACAAGTCATTTGGGCTCATTTTGATTCTTTAAAGAAAAATTGACAAAATGAGCCATACTATCCCTTTAAAATTTACATAATTCAACTCATTGACCTTTGTATTTATATGATTTAAATGTTGCACAGGGGGTAAATTTACTATAAACGGTATATTGCCCTAAAATTAAGCTTAGGGTCTCCTCATTTGCTGAAATTCTCAGGGGCAATTGGTCCCGTCCATATTTTTACAGATTTGAAAATATATGGGGACCTGGGCTGCGTTCAAGATCGCAGCGTTTACGTAGTGCTTGCTAGCTCTAGATACAATCTTGAACGATGTGCTAGGCTAGCCCGACGTAGAATTCTTACAGTACATTCATTTCGCCGAGCGGCTAGGCTCTCAGCGCTACAGTACATGTACCACCTTAAATGCTGCCCAGGAATAGCTTGCTCTATACAAAAGGTATGATGTCCGGATAGGGCCATTTGCAAAAGCGTAACGGCGTGTTGGTAACAACGCGCTAGCGCGCAGTGACATCGTGCTAGCGCGTTGTTACTAACACGCCGTTACAATTGGCCCCATCCGGACACCATCAAAAGGCGATATCAGTTGATTGGGATTGCTAATCCGCCATATTAGATGGGCATTCTATTGTTATATGTGTCAGAATCTGCAGGGTATAGTTATGGATTGATGGAATAGAATAAGTAAATGACCAAAAAAAAATCTATACCATACATTATAAATTTACACTCACTTCAAGTAAATGAAATGCCGTATGCCGTAAGCGCCGGACATAGGCCTAATCTTCGGCAGTGGCATCTTCGCAAGCCAAGTGTCTGATTCGCTTACTGTCATCTCCTTTGGCAGATTTAGTCGCGACTGAATTGCCATCTACCGGACAATGCGAGTTATCGCTTCTGACGGAAACACTCGAGTGAACAATTGTATGGGTTGTTTTTTTTTAATTTAGGTGTACATACTTCTTGCGAGCTTATATCACCTTTATCTTTCAGGCGTAAATCGCGTATTAAAACTTGCCTTTCTGATCTTAACGATTCTACTTTGGTTTTTATGTCATGCTCAATCTTTCCGAATGTGTTCAGTCTATTCCAGCACATTCCACAAATACACTGCCCTTTGTCATCTTTGGGTGCGACACATAATCGATAATCTCTAGTAACTGGTCAAAAACTCCGAATCTTTCTCCAAAAATTGTACGTCTTTGTTTTATGGGCAAAATACAGTGGTAAAGACCAGACTTCACTTAAACCGAACAGGTATGAATGGTGCAATTTGATTGGATGCCTTGGAAAGTCAAAGCACGATTTTGTAAGGCTTAGAAACTCGACTAAATCTGCCAAGGGGGAGATGAGAGTAAGCAAATCGGACACTTGGATTGCGAAGATGCGGCAGTGGTGATAACTACACATGAGTAGTGAAAAATTCTCGAAAAAATAATCGGAACTATTTAAAGTATCTAAAAATGATGGTCTATAGCGTGTACATATAAAATTTTAACTTTTGTTCAGTAGATATGCTTTGGTTGACCACGGAAAAACGGATAGAATCCAATCGTTATTTCACTTCATCCTTAAACAAAGCAGTGCAAAAAAGATTTTAAATGCATCTCCATTTAATAATAAATGGCCCAGTAATTACCATTCCCTTTGCCAACACCCTCCACCATTTTCTGAATCTTACCTGCATTGTATCCCGGGTGTATGATGATTCTATCTATTCCTACATACTGAGCCGACTGAGTTGTAGCTTTTCTGAACCACAATAGCCTATCTATCCAAGCTTTTCTACCTCTGGACTGCTGCAAAATATCAGCGATGATCGTTAAGAAGCCATCACCGATACAATCTTTAATTCATGTTATTTCATCACAAAGGAAGTCGATACAAGGTATATAATAAAGTTATAAAGATAGAGGATGAAACTCCAGATCTGAATTTGATAGACATGCAACGACCATGTTGATTCTGCCATGGAACACAGTGATACTTTTCGGCCGAAGTTCAAACGTCGCTTAGAACTATGTGATACTATTTTTACTAACCTTTAAAGTAACTGTTCCTAATTTTAATTTCCATAGTGATGGATCTTTAAAACTACGACCTGTTCTAAAAAGACAACAAAAACTGAGAAAACAAAATAGCTTGCAGTTAAGTTCTGATCTCATTTGTTATTTAGATAGAATCACTGAACTATTATTTGCACTTCAATAACAACTACATGTAACAAAGGACCCCATTGGAAATAAGCCTTTAGGCTTTATGGGTTATCCTTAGGATACTGATAGTGTCCCATATAACCATATAATCTTATTACATAAATGCGATCTTAATCAAAATCAAACTGTGTTGTGACTGTGATATTTATTTTATTTTGATATAATATTGTTTTTAGTGCCCAATATGTGATGTGATAAAAAGCTGAAATCCACGTATCTGCCAAAAATCTATGTGAAACATGTGAGATTGACAACATTTTATTATGTATGATTTGTTTGTATTATGCGTATAATGTGTTGAGTCCTTAAATAAAATTCAATTCAATTCAAGTAAAATTTTGTATTCCATGATTGATTAAAGGCTTTTGTTTAAATGATACAAAGTAATGACGCGTCAATGTGGCAATCAGAAAGAAAAATGATATACTGATAATACAGCTATAGAACATGGCTAAATGAAAGTGCATTAGAAAAGTAGTACAAGAGCATCAGCTGAATCTTTTAGTTTCGCGAATATATGTCTGAACATAAAGAAAAAATGCAATTCCTCAAATACTTATACTTATCTGTACATGTAATGACCCTAGATCACAATTCTTTGTCTTTTATTTTTCACAGTTTTTTATTCATTTCTTTTACGGAAATTGAGTTTCATCAATTTTCAATTGCTTATTGTAGGGCGTCTCATTTTGTCTTTTGGGATATTCCTGTTTACCTTGTCTGAATTAAAATACAACAAAACAATATTCTTAGTCATCATACTTCTTCAATTATTTCTGGAAAAAATTGTTGTTCTTTTTTGATAAATCAAACTTCAGTTTCTTGAAACCCCGTGTGGATCCGGGGTTAGAATAAATCCTCTGAGGAGTACTGAGCAGTACTCCTTGCTTGTCGTACGAGGCGACTAAATGAGGGTGGTCCTTCGGATAAGACCGGGAAATCCGAGGTCCCGTGTTACAGCAGGTGTAGCACGATAAAGATCCCTCCCTGCTCAAAGGCCATAAGCTCAGATTACAGGCCTAAATCTGCAGTCCTTCACCGGCATTGGTGACGTCCCTATAATCAATGAAATATTCTCAAGAGGGACATAAAACAAAATACAATAAATTTCTTGAAAACTGGCAGTCAGATATGTACTAATATCTGTAAATAGATTAATTATTGATTGATTACCGGTATTTGTTTGTTTTACGTCCCGTCGAGAATTTTTCACTCATATTGTGACGTCACCAGTTGTAGGTGAAGTGCCACAAATTTAGACCTATGCTTAGCGCTCAGGGACATAGCAGTGAGGGTTCTTTAGCGTGCCAACGCCTGCCGTGACACGGGACCTCCGTTTTTAAGGTCAAGTCCTGTGATTCTCGCGATCGTTTCTAAATGCCGAGCGTTTGGCGAGGGAGCAATCACCACCTATTTTCAAGTTTTAGGTTTGACGTGGCCATACCACGAGCGGGGTTCGAACTTACGACCCCCAGGTTGCGAAGCGAACGCTCTAACCACTAAAAATAATAAGACACGATGTCGTTGCGAACAACGAGTAGGTCTTCCGTCCAATTTGTGATGAAAAAAGATACGATCCCGCCCCGTGTAGGCGCCATAAAGAGAAAGGGGTACCGTCAAAATTTTGTTTAGAGTCACATTCTGACCATATTCATAAAATTTTACGAAATATTTTTCATTTTACACATAGATAACACAAACGTTAGATAACATTAACTTAGAAATCCCTTATTACGTAATCGGTTGTCATTTTGCAGATATCAGCAGATGTAAAACATTAGAACAAGCAACTTTGCTTCAATATTAGGATAAACATTTTTTTTCAAAGATTTAAGATATTTAGAAAATACTTTTGACCATTCTCAGTCCTTTATTTGAAGAATTGGTCCCTAAAAGTTTATATGACGGTATACGTCTTTGCATTATCTACATCTTTGCTTCAATAAATGCTTTTCAAAATGTTCATAATTTTTTGTTTAATATTTAGAAATGGCTTTTGACCCTTCTCAGCCCTTTATTTGGAAAGCCAGTCCCTTTTTCTTCATGTCAAAGGATAGTTATTGCATTATATTTTTTTCTTTGTTTATTAAATATATAGATATTACTTTTCCAGGTTATTTAATTCTAAGGTACCGTATTCAATGTATAACGAAAAGATAATGATCATGAACAATTTTGAATGATTTAAATCAGCATAAATGTCTGTTGTTAAGTTGTAGATCAAATTCACACGAACAGTAAATGGTTAGAAGCCGACCTTTTTGCACGTCAAACGTTTTTGAAGAGTTATCTGCCCTTCGTAAAAATTTGAAAAATCTAATTGTTTAAAAATGTGTGTGGTTAATGATTAATTCTATTTCATGTTCCCATAAAAAAAAAACCTTATGTAACTTTTTACCATGAGATTTAACGAGTATGAAATATTATTTCTATTCAAAATGATTTGACAAAACATGCTCTTCCCATAGACTTCAATGTAAAACTTTAATATGTAAAAAATATCCAAATGCAATCAAAAGTTTGAAAATTCCCATAATTGGTAAGTCTTATATGATGAGCCCTTCAAAATGACATCATGATTACAAAAATCCCAAACCATTCCAATTTACTAGATATGAAATATGGTCGTTATAAGATTTGAAACCTACAACTAGTACAACATGTATTTTATATGGCCGGAACATGGGCACTTTTAGCTAAAACACTGAAAAGTGTTTATTATTGTGTCGCCTGCCTGCATTAGCAGAGGCGACATATAGGGATCACTTTTGAGGCGTCGTCTGTCGGCGTCACAAAATTTTCTGTCACATTTTTTTTCAGGAACCACACAGGCCATCATTTTTTGTAAAGGTTGTAAATTTTTATTACTCTAACAGGGGAGATCACATTGCTAAATAGGGATTGTTATAACAGCAACTTGTGCTGTCAGTATTGTTGGGATCTCCCCTTATTTTGTTCTCATGTCGTGTAAATAACAAATGATATTATTTTTTATTGTCATATAATAAATGACAATATTCACACTATACTGGTGTTATGTTTTGTGTTGAACAAAGTCAGATAACCAATATTACATAAAATTCAACATGTTAGAATGCATTGTCATTTTGATAAACTTGAACAGAACTGAATTCTGACAAAAAAATTATAATTATATACTTTTTCGCCATGATGATACCCTAAAATCTTGAAAATAAGCCGCGGCTTATTTTAAGTTTTGGTAGGAAAATAGGGGCTTATTTTCAAGACCGGCTTATTTTCAAATGCCGTCTTAGTATCAAAACAAAAAAAGGTAGTCGGTTGCTAGTGGCTAAATGAATTATGTTTTAAAATATCCAGTATTTCAAAAGTTTTGAATGATAAATTATTTGCATGGATTATCTTATGTCTAAAATTTTAATATAATTAATATGTGTGATTGTCAAAACATGAATTGAATGAAATGTTTGCATTAAATATTTGGTTATAAAATCTTCAAATGTTGAATATCTTACTAAAATGACTAACTTTCAAAAAGGGCTTATTTTCAAAACTTCTGCGGTGCAGAAAATTGGAGGCTTATTTTCAAGACTGGCTTATTATCAAATCCGGCTAATTTTCAAGATTTTAGGGTACTTTAAATGAAGTAATTTTTCAAACAAAATTAGAAGTAGGCAGGCGACACATGTCTTCCCTGGAAGACTTACATGTACCACCAAGTTAAGAACATTATTCTGAAAAATCCCTTAACGGTCACCCGAGTAATCATAAGCCCACATAGGGAGTCTCTAAATCTCAATATGGAGTACTTTTGTTCACATGTTAACTATCTTTCATAATACGATTCCTATTTATAAACACAAAAATATTATCACTTCAATCTCACAAAGGGTGTTGT